>JBCJKH010045902.1:0-11728 GCA_039877255.1 Loriculus beryllinus | reverse complement strand
AGAGTAGAGAGAGAAAACCTTGCAGAACTACTGAACTGAGCATCTGCAGCTATGTCACACTATCCCCCCCAACATCAACCCCCAAAACACTCAGGACTAAATCTGAGGTGGAACTACAAAAGGAATTCTTTTGGTATTCTCCAGGGCCAAAGGAGACACTCATGGTATTTCAGAAAGACTATTCTTCTCTATACTTTGTCACAAAACCAGAAAGCTAAGCACATTACCACCAAGGTAAAGCTGTTGAATGAATATATGAGCATCTTAGGGATTACCTAAAAGAAAAGTTTGCTGGATACAACCTTAAAACTTTGAAGTTCAAAACACAGTTGGGTTTTCCTCCTTTCCTCCCACCTTTTCTCAAATGACCCAGAAGTCTCTTATTTTCTTTTTAGATTGTGCCTTGCTTTTTAACTGTCCCTCACATTACCATTGTTTATTCTCAACAGGTGCTACAGATACCTGCCACGTCACTGTAACACAACCCAAATTTCAGGAAGCTGACCACTCCATGCACACTGTGATCCTAACATGTACTTTCTCAGCGTTTGGATGTTCCTCTTTTCCACCTCAAGTTCTGTGGTTTCGCTTTTTAACTAAAAAGCATGAGGATTTGTGTACTCCAGCATGCATAGATCAGCAGAAGTACAAAGTACATTTATCTGAAAATAACACTTTACTTCAAATCAGTAACCTGACTGTAGGTGACAATGCTGTCTATATCTGTGGAGTAGCATTTTCAGATTCAAGTTCACCCCATTCTAAACAAACAGGAGATGGAACAGTACTAACAAAAGCAGGTCAGTTGATCATTCCTTCTTAATGAAGCATTTTAAAAGAAATACATTAGCTTTCCTAACTATTCTCTTCATTTACACTTTCAAGAATGGCATTTAAGATGGAAATACCAACAAAACTGCTAATAGTATAACTGTATTAAAATATTAACAGTAAAACCATGGAGGGATTCTAAGAATAAGTATTTTAACCTTGTTGGCTAATTAGACTGCTGTCATACAATGCAAATGACTCCTGAATTCTATAAAAGAAAGAAGTTTTGCACTTGTGTTACTTAACAATACTCTGCATCCTCCTAGATAAAGATTTTAATGGCTATCAGAAAGGAACTAGAACAGAAAAATGAGGAGTAGAGAAACTGACACTTAGTGGAAATACACCCAACAGAGTACAGGGTCTCAGAACTCGGAATCCATTGTGCCAGCTTAAGAAAAAAGGCTTAGTTCTGAGCTTTCGCATAATTTGCCTTCTAGTTAAGAAAGTGATGAGACCTCATTATCTCCATTTCAGTTCTGAATGCCTAAAACATGGAAAAAAAACCAAACCCAAAACCAAACCCACCAAAACCCCTCAAACCAACAACAAAACAAACAACACAGCTGGATTATTACTTTCCCTATAATCCCTCTTTCCTCTAATTGCATTTCTGAACAAATGCCTGTAAGCTTTATTCAGATACCCAGAAAACTGTATTCTATTCCCTGTCTACCCCAAAGGAAGGGCTCATAATAAAAATAGCAAGTCTCCACTGTCCTCACGAACATTCAGGGAAACAAAACAAAAGTGGTCACATTAAGTATTTTAGACTGAAAACGAATTTGACAAATATTGAGTGGTGTAAGGGGCTTTTAATTCCTCAGAGGAAGGGTGATGAAATGCAGAATCTGAAGAAAATTATGTGTATCAGAAGAACTGTCCTTTATTCTAACACTCACTTTTAATAAAGGAGCAGAGAAGCAGCACAGCAACAGAAGACTCGGCTTCATCTTCATGATCATCACCTCATCCTTACTGTTTCTATACAGTGCTACCGTATTCACATTCTTTTTAGTCTACAAGGTAGGAAAGAGATTTTTCTAATTTTGCTCATTTTGCAAAATGAAGCAGTTTCATCATCTCCATTAGGAGAATAAAAAGACATTCCTAGATTCCATAACTTTCATGATTAAGTTTCAAAGAGGCAGTTGGTTGAAGTTCATATGCTTCACAGATCTGCAAATTCTTGTGTGGCACATACCTGTACTCTCAATAGCAATCACAGTTTTCTTTTTCAGTAAAGTGTCTAAAAGAAAAGGTATCCTGAAGTTAAAATTATCCTGAGAGTATTAATCAGGAAGATAAGAGATTATCTGTTGAGGCTCACTCAAAAAGCAAAACTAGAAACTACCACTGTAACTCATCAACTCTCTGGATTAGTTTCCAGTAAAATGATTTAATGTCAAAGTATTCATGACCGCAGACTGACTTTACTTGTGTAATGAAATTCTATTCACACATCATACGTCATATTCATACATGGAAGAGAGACCTTGGTAAAATTTAAACACATCAGAGACTTTGAAGAAGTTTTATGCTTATAGGAAACATACATCAGAATGCACCTGCTTAAAAGTCACACAGTTATTGTTGTGGAGGTTGTTTGGGTTTTTTTTTTTTAAGATAGAGGAAAATTTGTGCTTAGTTAAAATAAACACCCAAAACTGCAAGTGGAATCTTTACATAATAATGAGAGTTTGACATGAGAATAAGGACTTCACAGTCCTAAGTGGTATGATATGCTAAAATGGTTCTTTGCTGCAGTCATCACTGTCTAAGCATAAAGACAGGACAGACTTTTTTAGTTTTGTTTTTCTTTAAACTAGTGAAGTAGTAGAGTGGCAAACATTAACTAAGCCTTTTTCAGGGGAAAATAGGCTATCTGTGATGCTACTGGTTTACTTTTGAGAACTAGGCAGTGTTTCAGGCAGATTTCACTGTACCCAAAGCAAAATTACTGGCATTGTTTATTACCAGAAGCTGAAAAAGGCCTTACATGGCTGAAAAGGTCTCTGATTTTCCAATGGTACAAGCTGATTTAAGGACTTTTCTCTACAAACTGTCTGACACTGTAAAAGAGCAACACCTTTAACTACTCTGCTACCTTAGCAGTTAGTATCTCACACTGTAATTTTCTTTATTATCTCTCTCTAGTTAAAACCAAAGCTGCTAAAGAAAAGCAGGACTGAAGACCAAAGAAGAGAGAACTGTGTATGTTATCAGTTCATTTGCTTTGTCTGTGATTCAGAGCTTTTTTTACTCTTCTTTTTTAAGTATATTTGGCATCCATTTTGTGATTAATTGATTATTTGGTTAAAGAAACATTCAGAGCTGCCAAGGCTTTACTTCTGACTTGTACAAAACTAGTAAATGAATTTACATTTCACTAATTAATGTTTAACAAGTTGGATACAGGATGTCAATTTATGTAAAGGCCACCTCTAGTACACAGCTTTAAGTTTTAAGTAAATTTTGTTCAACCTTCTGAAAGTAACATGTTTTGCTATTATTTGTTTAATGCTGCATTCAGGTAATTCCTAATGGATTTAAAACAAGTCTATTTAGAACCTTCATCACCATGTATCCGCGAATAAAAAGTGGAAGCCATACATTTAAATATCCATTAAAGAAGTTATGTATGTTAAGAGATGCGATATTAATGTAATAACCCTTCTACCTGTCATACTGTAAGTTCTTACAGTGTTATTTAGTAAGATTCCCAAAAACACATAGAGGGGAAAAATCAGAATTATAGAAGGTAGAAAAAGAAGCTTCCCCAACCATATATATAGCACTGACCTCAAGTGTTTGAATAACTTGCAGAAAATCACCAGTGGACGAAAAATTTTTCAAGCAATTGCCCGGGAACTTCAAAATCAGAGGTACACTGAGCATTGCCAACAGCCTGTGAGTATCTATATACCACTACTGACATTTATGGAGAAAAAGAGGAACTGGTACTTTTTAAGAGTGTATTATTTCCGTATCCTCTGGACATGGACTTTTAAAAGTTGATAAATGTCATTAAAAAAAAAAAGTATTCTGTACGACAATGACATTATAAAGCATTCTAAATGATCATATATATACATTTATATATATGATAGCATACACATTATAGAATGTATGTGTGTACATTTAAAAATGAAGCTTCCATAAATCTGTATTTGCCAAGAAGTCTCAACAAGTGCCTCTGGGCTTTTGGTGAAATGCGTAGAGCTATTAAGAGCCCATTTCTGAAAAATGGTAGCTAGACAGGAACATTACAGAGCTGTTATAAAAGCTCTACAACATTCTCCCATATACTTCCCCTTTCTTCAACATCCACAGCCTAAACCGAATATTCAACATCACTGGGTAAAGCTACACAACTTCTTTCAGCATTCCAAATTCATGCCAATAGGTCTTATATAATGACTGTAATTGTGCACATGCCATGTTAAGTTACAGAAAACAAAACCCAACTTTAGAAGTCACATGTATTTGAAAACAAATGCCTCTAAACTCTTGCTTTGAAAATGCTGCTTCTCTTGAGAAATTGTGTAAGTTCTTTCCTATTCTGATCACAGACTGCACTACTTCAAGAAGAAGCCAAAAGAAACAAGTAACAAATGCACGCTTCTTCTCTATGCATTTTCACTTCATTATTTCCACCCGGCCCCAATTGTTTCCCTCTGTGATTACCCCTTTAAAGACTTCAAGGCTCTGCTGACATGACCTGGCCCTCGGTTTGAGCATCAGATATAAACACAGTGAAAATAAGGGATATGTTTTACTGCCTCTGTGTTCCCTGGAGATTAGGAAAAACCAAGAGGAAGAGAAATATGCTTTGAATCCCATAGATGTCACATGACCAAAACCAATTGGATAGAGGGGAGGAAGGAGTTTACTGAAACAATAAAGAAATGGAGTTTGCCTGAAAAAGGAAATTTTGCATTATTTAAAAAGTAAAAAGTTCACAGCAATAATAAAATACTTCTCCATTTTTCCCTTAGGAAGATTTGGAAGATGACACTGTTTATCAGAACAGATGAGCCCGTGCTGCTGCTGCTCACATTTCTTTAGTATTTCTCACACAGATGAAGAAGGGGCAGATAAAGAAATCAAGCTTCTTCACATACTTTCTTTGCTTTAAAAAGAGAGGAGACAGGAGACCTTGTAGGGCAATGTTCTTGACGAGTATTTTCTAAACAGGTCACCAAACCCAAGTGTATTGTGCATTTATGTTATATTTTACTTCCATTTTCCATTCTTTAAGAATAAGAACTATGTGAAAAGACTTCACCTTCATAAGATAACTGCTGACCTTCCTAAGTTTCCTTTTTCAGTTTAGATTTAATTCTGTGCATTTTTTTCTTTTTACCTAAGTTTACATGTCCTTTTATGTGAATTGAGCATTTGTGAAAGATGTGTAATTGACAGCAACAGAAAATAAACCTATTTCACATGTGGAATTTTGATCTTAGACATGTTAATGTGATAGTTATCGACATAACAGATATAGAGAACTACAAAACAAGTCACTGAGTCTTAACAACAGTTTAAACAGATCAAAACCTCTGTATTCTGTAGGCAGGCAAGCAGAAATAACAGACAATATAAATGCATGTAATATCATAGTAGAGCTCAATTGAAATAGGAGCTTCTTCCCAGGCTATTTAGGAAAGGAAAGTAGCGGTCATAGTGAGAAAGTTGCTCCTGCAGGATTAAAAATCACTTGCTAGACAGACAACCCTCATCTTCCACACCTATCAGGCAGTCAGGATTACCTGGAGCACAAAGTTTTGCCTTTACATGCCTGTCCAACACGGAGGCAAGCATGAACACAGAAGTATACTAGCTATCCAAGGTAGTACACTGAGTGTATTTTTTAAAAAGTACCTATTCTTTTAGCAGTTACTAGGTAGCCAATCCACAATGTCAGTACTTTAACAAGAGGTCTCTTAGTATCAGGCATTCTCCTACATAAGAACAGCTGCATCTTTTATCACCATTTAAATAAAGCAAAGCTTAGTTTAACAGATGAAATGGCATTTCTCACTTCAGTGAGATGAGCACTGACAACTGAGACAAAGCAAGGGTCCACCTAGCACAGTACTGTTTACAGCTCAATTTAGTAGCAAGGACGATGGAAAATCCACCTTTGTCTTCTTATCCTTGTCAATCAATCACAAGGAATTAATGTGTTCAGTAGGAAAACTGCACAATCACAGGCAGCTAGTGTTTACTACTTCTGAAGTATGGAGCCTCTGACATTTTTATTTTAGAGAAATTTAAACCAGTCTAATCACATACTGTCTAATAATGCCTTTATAGAAATATGGTGTCTGTATTAGGAAATACAATGGATTTTTTAGGACCCTATTGGACACCTATTAAAAATATAAAGTTATATTTAATAGATGTTCTTATGTGACTAGCCTAACACCTTAGGATTCATCCGGCTTACTTACCAAATCCAGACATGTGCTAAACTGCATTATATTTTATGTTGAAAATAAAACTCTGTAAAACCCCAGAAAGAATTTAAGATTAAGCTACTTCGTCTGGACTCTAGGTGTCACTGTAATTCCAGAAACAGTAAGCACAGAAATATATTTTAATCTCCTCCTCCACCTTGCTTTGTTCTCTCAAACCAAGTATTATGTTATTCACATAAACAGTTCTCACAATTACCCCCCCATTATGTTACATGCAGTAACCCAAATATATTGTTTTGATCAAAATTGTGTCTCCATTTTTAGGACCTGATCTATACACTGAGCAAACACCTTACCTGCCTCATCTCTATTTGTTTCCCATCTAAAATTCAAGTTCCTCCAGACGAGTCCAAACTGGTTTTAATTAGCTACTACAAGAACTTACTTGCGCCATTAAATGTTCTCCTCTTTGAATGTTGCAAGTATATATTTTTGTTAAATATAAAGCATATGTACATATCTAATACTTTTTAAAATGCATCATCTTTTAGAACAGCTAAATGAAAATAATGAAATTCTAAAATCAATTTTTTATCATGAAGACGAGAAGTTCATTATCTATTTCTTTAGGCTACAGTTAAATAGATAAGTAGGAAAGCTTCAGTGAAATGACAGTAGCTTTTATGTGTGTTAATTTGCACATTTGTCTAAAGTTTATATGGGGTCCATATCCATAATAGTGATAAACAATAACTGAGTATGGTTTTAAGTTTCAGAACATATTAAGGAAACAAAACTGCATTAAGGAAAGTGACTAATCTCCTATAAGTCCCCACCACTTTTTTATGACTTAGGTTTACAAGACAACAGATTTCAACTTTCAACAAGTAAGAATGACTTAGTTCAAGAATCAGAGAGTAAATTTCTAGTCCTTTGGGATTTATAAATTTAAATTTTTGTTCTTCTCCTTGTGGGAGATTAATGATGAGCGATATACGTGGACTTCAGAGTAGTTTCTTCCTTAAATCACCTACCGCCTTTTGAACTTCAAGGAATTTTTAGAAGAGGAAGTTGTATTGTTCTGCATTATAGGAACAAGTGTAACCAAAGACAGTTGAAATACTGTACAGACATGTAAGTCAACCTCCCCCATCTCATTTAAGACATGCTACTTTTCAGAACAGTTACAAAATTATTTGCTCAAACACTGCATTTTAAGCAATTCTTCACCTGAATTTTTTTTTATACTTAAAATTAATTTTTTTACATTTCATTACATTGATTGCCAGAATATTCAGGCTGTCAGTTGTGTATTTGCTGGAGCTACACGCCTACCCACAGACAAGTCTTAATACTCAAAAGCCAGCCAGTATCTCAATGATGACTGATGAACACCAGCCTCCTGGAATTCAAACCAACTTTAGGGTGCCTCAACATGAATCCACGATCAGAGGCATGTAAAAAGAGCTTCCCGTCTCTTTTGAAGTTTAATCATAGGGATAGATTAACCCAAAAATCTCTCATGTATTTCTTCAAAATGCAACTAGGGGACATAATGGGGGGTTGGCACTGAATTTTACATTTCAGTTACTGATACAACATAAACAGTGCTTCATACTTTGTATCAGCAGGGGTCTGTATTTTACTTTGAGAGCTCATGTTGGAAAGTGAACATTATCTCCCTGTGAATTTTTAGGTGCAGTTCATCTGAAACAGTTTGACCTGAACTGCTCTATCCAACATTACAGGAAGTTCTGATGGCTTTGCTCAGGTGATCACTAGAGACAACTGGGGTGACCTATATGACAGCAGAAGAAGGCTCTAATCAGAGATCTGTTTTCCCCTGTTGCTCCAACACAGCTCAAAGGTGGCAACCTGCAGAACAGGATATGTGACTTCAATATTTGAGCTTTTTGTTGGTGTCAACAATGCATGTTTGGGAATTAAGAAAACAGTTTACATCATATGCCCTGTTTACCTATGATGTACTTCTGAATGTGCAACTGTACAAGTTATTTGTAAAAATCAAACATGCCAATTAAGCATTTAATTTGGGATATGATAACCTACAAATGCTTTCTTTACCTGCCTAAACAGCTATTAATCTGTGTACTTACCATTTTCCACATATGGGTGAAATGGCAGAACTAATGCTAGAATGACTCTGCCTCTAGTTGGCTCCAGTACACTTCTAATATCTTTTAATACAGTCAGTGGTTGATCACAGCGATCCAGCAAATTCAAACAACTGATGACATCATACTGAAATCCTGTGTTTTGCCATTCATTTATACCAAGCACTCTACAAGGAGAAAGAGATACAGTCTGTTAAACAAACACTAGGTGAGTTCAAAGAGAGCCACTGAAGAAAAAAATTCCCTATGAATGTGTTTATAGTGCACGTAAGGTCAGTCACCTAGGCAATGAGAAGAGACAGATACAATGCTTCTGGTCTTTCAGGAAAGAAGACTAAATCAACAATCAGAAGTGGGCATGGCTATATATCTAGCCATAAGAACCTGTGTACTGCCTTATAACCACCAGGCAATAAAGGAAACAAAACCCAAAACCCCAGATATTAGAAGGAAAAAAAAAAAAAGAAGTGCTGTCCTAGAATAAAACTGAAGATAACTTCTCAAGAAACAACAAAGTTGAAATATGATGAATGGCTTGCTGAAGTCTATCCACTCTGTTTTGCCAGTGTGAAAACCCAGACTGGAAATTACACATTATGTTTCCTCTCAAAAGACAGGTTAAAGAAAAGAAATCCAGTTCCTTCATTCTTTGGGTTGAAGTCTAGGGATGAAGTGTCTGAAATACTACCCATTACTCAACAAGACTGGATCTGCTGCCTGTAAGAACCTGCAGGAGCTGCGATGAATGCATGAACAAAGTTCTGAAAGTGCCGAGGGTTTAGTTACTAAATGTTATTCCATCTAACAGCAGGAGCTAAGCAGAGCAAGAATAAAAGGATCTTTACACAGATGTCTATATTTTAGGACTAGATAGACACAGATTACTGAGGTATCTCTATTATCAAAACTAGTTTGCTTTCTCTGCAGTACCTGTCTTCCTCTTCCAATTCTGGACTGTTGATTTAGGCTGTTTGCCCGCTTTTCATCTTCCTGACTCCCTCGACTAAAGCAATTTTTGCAAGCTATGAAGAAAGAGACTTCAAAATGGTTGCTGCCTATTTTCTCTTAGAATCATAGTCTTAAGTAATTGCAGGGAACTTCTGTGTAACAAAAGCACTGGTAAGAAGGAACATCAGATGTGTTTGTTTTCCTGCTTTTGTACAGGTTAAACTTTTCCATAAGGATTAAGCAACACAGGAATTGACTGAAAATAGTGAACATTCATTAAATACTACAAATAGATTACTCTGCTGTAATGTCCAATAAAAAGGATGTAGGAAGTATTCAGTACAATACCTGTACTTCTTCTTCTGAAGCTGCCATATCATCGTTTCAGACAATTCAGTGGCATAGATTTCTTCAAAATGAGGACTCATGACTTTAGTGACTTCTCCATCCCCAGCCCCTAAATCAAGAAGCCTGTGGGATTTCCATTCTGGATTTATTTTAAGCAGTCTCTGAAATTGTTCTGGAGAAAATACAAACATTGAGCCCCTTCCCAGCAGCCTGAAATGTAAAAACAAGAAATGACCCATTTCATAGGAACTTTAACAGGAAGAACAGTGAAGTAGTTTAGAATGTGCTTTGGCAGCAACCAGTTACATACATAGTAGGCAAGGTCACTGCTCAGATAAATTCTAAATCCAGTTCAACTTGCCTTGCATTTGTCAGAGATCAAACACATAGCCACATGCAGTTACAGTGGTTAAGACTTCAGAAGGAATTGGATTAGGTGAGGAAGAGTTCACAGGGTGCAGCTCGAGAAAACGATCACATTAGAAAAAAAGAAAAAAAAAGGAGGAGGGGAGAAAGAGTGGAAAAGATAAAGGCTGGACCCTATTTGTCATGTTTGCAGATTTGGATCTCTGCCACCTACCTTAGGAAAATAATAATAATAAATGAAATAACAGAGGAAATAAAATGGCTGCAACACAGAAGTGGGCACAATGAATGAGGAATAGGATATGGAACTAGGAGAGAAGCCAGGAAACAGATTTAAAGAAGGGATGGAGCTAATGCTGCTGGGGTAACAAAAGGGTGGGGGTTTTTTTTAATTGTATGTAACAATGGCTTTTGCTGCTGTCTGCAGATCCTGCATTCAACATGAAGAGCTGTGGAACAGAAAATGGGGAACTCATTAAGGAATTGAGTAGAGGTGACAGTTGGATTCCTTATGGATCAAGTCAATGACATCCCCGCCTGTAACTGTTTGAAGACTATACAGTGACAGATTTCAGCTGTCATAACAGAATTCAGAAGATAAAACAGTTAGGAGAATAAGCAGAGGAAAAAGAACTGGTCAGTAATAGTCTGAAAGTAGATAAATACCTTGGATAGCAGGTTAAACAAAGACAACGAACAGAAATCTTTTCTGTCCAAGGAGGAAAAATGGTAATCAAAGATAATCAGACAATAAAAATATGTGAAAGGAGGCGGCCAAAGAAAGATTGACTGTACTAAAGCACAAAGAAAGAAACAAACAAAAAGGATAGAGTATACAAAGTCATGCAGAAGAAACTAAAGCACAATAAAAAAAATGTATAAAAGTAAACAGAACACAGACAATTTAAGTAGAGCCCCCTTGCAGTAGACTTGAGTCAGTCCACACTGGTAATTGGCTCATAGCTATTATTCCTAACAGCACGATGAGGTGGTATTCAAAGCACTGGAGGGCCTTTGAAAAAAAAGAAAAAAAAAAGAAGAGGAAGAGAAAGGAAGAAGAGGAGACCAAAGAAACCTTTATATAAAGCTACAAGTAACTAAGAACACCACAGGGAAGCTCATCAAGTCATCCAGTTAGAAAATAAGGGAAAAGATTATTTTTCTAGCCTTGGTAGGCAGCTACTATCCTCATATCAGACTGTACAGAAGCATGCAGTAGATGCAGAGATGGGGATGGTGGAAAAACCAGGTAGATGTAACAAAATGCATTCTTCGTAAGGTCAAAACTGACAAGCTGTTAAAAATATGTCTGAATGGGGTGACATGAGCAAAACAAGGCACTGACTTTTGGAAGAAATACTAAAGTCCCTGAAATCTGCTACCACCCACTGCAGCCACACAAGAGGGGGATGCAGTAAGATTAGGAAAACAGTGTTTTATAAACTTTCCCTGCATTCTTAATGTTTCACCAGTCAAACATGCTGTGTCAGAATTTACCTCTTCAAGTACAGCTAACAGACCAATGGAAGTGAAATTAAGTTTTACAGAGTAAGACAGAACTCTGTTCCAAATTCGTGTTACCAGACAACACTTTGCCAACTTCATAGAATCATAGAATAGTTAGGGTTGGAAAGGACCTTAAGGTCATCTAGTTCCAACCCCCATGCCATGGACAGG
>JBCJKH010045901.1:6482-23066 GCA_039877255.1 Loriculus beryllinus | reverse complement strand
CCCGCGGCGCTCGCTCCCGCCGCCGCCTCGTTCCCCGCGGCGCTGGCGCCCGGCCCGTCCTCCCGTGCTGCGTGCGGGTAAGTGGCGTCCTCCTCCCCGGGCCCTGCCGGCCGCGGCGCGCCCTCCCCCGGCAGCGGCAGCGGCAACCGCACAGCGCTCCGCGGCGGGCGGCTTGCGGTGGGGCGGGAGCCGCGGCCTCCGCGGCAAGGCCGGGTCTAGGTTCCCTGCTCCCAGGCCGGGCGCGGGGTCAAGGCGGTGGCGGGTGAGGGGCTCAGCCTCGGGACAACTTTACCCCCGCTTGCGCCAGGCTTTCCCGGCCGTCTCCCGGGCTCCCACAGCGGGCGGGCTGCAGCCGCGTGGTGCAGGGACGCCCAGCGGCAGCCCTTTTCTCCTGCTCAGCCCCTCACTTGCTCCCGCCCTGCCCCGGTAGTGCCGGGGCTGGCAGCGGCGGAGCCGGGCCGCTGGACCTGCCGCCGCTCCTCCGGCCCGGCCCGGCCCGCTCCCTGCGCGCATGGCCGCGGCTGCCCTCCCGGCTAGGAACCGCTCCTTGCGCTTTCGGGCGCTGCGGTATCGTCGTGCCCTCCCGTCGGTTGCCTTTTAATGCGATCTGCCTTGTCTCTGTGTATGAGGGAGGACCGTACCCAGCTGGCGTGCTCCTACTCCTTTATTTACCCTTTTAAATACGAAGTGTCCCGTAGCCCCCATCTGCCCATGTGTCTGCTCGACAGGTACCACACCGAAAGTAGTCACTCAGCATTTCTTGCTCGGGAGAATCGAGCCCTTTATTTGTAGCAGCAAATCCCATTTCTGCCAAAACGTGGTCTGTGTTGAACTTGCAGTGGAGCTGTTGCTTATGCAGATTCTGGATTTTACGGAAAGACCTGTTTGCTAGGAGGACTGAAACAGTGGAGCAGCAATCACGACCCTCTCACTGGTCAGTGAGTCCGGTCGAGTGAGAACGTGTGCGCCTTACGCAGCTCAACTTGCTCATTCGAGCAGGTGATGGCACCCATTTGGCACAGGGTGGTGCTTTGGTGTAAGTCATTCCTCTGCTATGCGAATAGGCTGTGGCTGACACCTTTGGAGTATTTGTGGCCAATGAATTCTTTTACCAGTTTGTATCATTCAGGAGCTAGGTATCACAGTTTTATGCCACAAAAGTAAGTCTCTCGTTACCTCCTTTGCAGGTGTCTTAGAGGACTTTGCTGTGCTGAGGGGTGTTTTGGTCGCCATGTGAAGGCATTCACAAGCCATCTAGAAGCCTTTTCCACATAAGTGCTTTGTAACCCGGGCTACATAAATTTGGGTACGTAGGAGAATCTCGAAATGGTGGTGAACTGCTTCTCTTGGCTATGGGTTTGGTGTTTTTTTTTTTTTTTTTTTTTTCTTTTTAAAAAAGGATTTTATGTATTTTCATTTTTATTTGAGAACAAACTGAAATCATGCTTTCTGCCTGAGGATATATTGATTTTTCTAATTGTGGGAGGAACTGTCCTGATTACAGTTAAGTTGGGAATTTAATTTATTGCCAGTTAACATAAATTACAGATTACTGATTTGGCAAGTGAGATACAAAGCAGACCACCAGTATAACACTTGGGGAAAACTCCTTTCCCAAGAAGATCCCCTTCCCCAGGCTCAACTTCTCTGCAGACACCTCCCCTCCTCTGGTTTCCTCATCTCCCATCCCCTGGTTGTCTTCCAGGTTACACTCTGTCACATTGATAAGGCAGCAGGAGTGCAGGAGGTGGGGGTTGGTCCATGGAGGGTTGCTCCTACCCTCTCATTTCTTCTGTTCCCGTGTGGGCCCCTCCATGCTATCCCTGTCCCAGTGTAGCCACCTGACAGGCTGCAGGCCTTTCAGGGGTGTCCCTATGGAGATCCTTCTTCCAAGAGTGCACCCCCATCAATTGTTCTTTTCCCCATGCATCCTCCCATGTCTTTTTTAGCGCACTTCACGTGCCTCCTCCTTTGCTTCCTGTTGCACTTTCTGCCACCAGCTGCCTCTCCCTTTCTTAAATAAGCTGGAGCAGAGGCATGGTGGACTCATCTATGATGAATTGGAGTTCTGGCAGGTGGTGAGTTTGGTCCACTGTGGACCCAGCTGGAACTGGCCATGACCAGCACAGGGCAGTTGATGGGCTCCCCCCATGCAGCCCCCAAAACCTGCACTTTTATCCCCACTACATGAATGTGCCAGTTGGTTGGTGTGGGAGAAAGGTCCTGTAGTTGCCTAATTACAGGAACTCCAGTCTCTTTTCATAAATACAGACATAAAACCAGACTTACCTGCTGTAGCTTGCTAAATAGCAATGTTGTGTTATGTCACTGGGTTGGTTACACTTTTACAGTTGTGTTTGTTATTAATTTGTCTGTCTGAGTAGTTGTGTCCCCATATAGCTGCTGATACCTGGTTTCAGAGGTGGCCAGTTTCTGTAATGGTCTCATTCATATATCATAGTCTTTTTCTCTTTTTTAGCCTAAAACTTTCTCAAATAATTAATTTTCCTCTTTTTTTCAGATCTGAAGGTGCTAGCTCTGCTGACACATAGGTGGCAGCTGACACTACCAGGGAACAATCAGAGCTCTGCTCTACAGCGTGAGTAGTCATGTTCTTCTTGGAGATCATTTAACTTTCTTGTTGTTCTGTTATTTCCAATCATTCAATGATTTTGGTATCTCATCCCTTTGTCTGAATTGCTGCCACCTTGAGTTCCATGTGGGATTGTGGGTGTTAGAAGAGGTGAACATAGAAAAAGGAAGAGATGAGTCTTCAGATCTGGGGGAATCGAGCCATCCTCTCTTGATCCTTAGAAGATGGAATCTTGATAGAAAAAGGAATAATCAAGAGTAGTCATTTAATAGAAGGCTTGAAGTGTCTTGAAGAAGGCTTGAATAGGCATTTAATAGAAGGCTTGAAGAAGGCTTGAACAAGAAGTGTCTTAGGCACTAAATTGTTAATGACAGCAGAGCCTGTGTGTGGATGTAGCTGTGGTAGTAGTTGATGGTGGTGGTATATGGTCAGTGTAATATCGGATCCTGCTCTTTTGTAGGGTGCATGCTGCCTAGGGTGGGTATTAAGTTCCCTTAACATCTCCCTTCTCTTCTTTGAGTGCATATTGTTTCTAGCTGTACAAAATCTTGATGTTTAACTTTAAAATGCAGAAAGTTATATGATTTTCCTGAACTCTTGCAGGGGGCAGAGTCCTTGGAGTGAAGAGACTATGTATTCGTATTATTTTTAAGAGACAAGAAATAAGCCATTCTTCTTGCTCCTCAGGGCTTTCTATCTTACACTGTGCCTTAAACATGGAAACTGTAGAAATGAATAGTGTATCCATGAAACGTCCTCACTCTGAGGATGGTGTGGCTGATGCAGATGAAGTTAAGAGACAGAAGATCTCAGAGAAGTCTAAGACAGAGAATGACTCTGGGCAAAGCACTGAGACTGTAACAGAACAACCTGACAAATCTCTGCTTGAGGACACAAAAAATATAATAATCCCCAATGAGGAAAGTGAGGAGCAGGAAGATGAGGAACTAGAGGACAGTGATGAAGATGGAGATCCAGAGAGCTTTGCAGACATGATGAAGCATGGACTGACAGAAAGTGATGTAGGCATAACTAAATTTGTTAGCTCTCATAAAGGGTTTTCTGGAATCTTGAAAGAAAGGTAATTCTTTGTCTTCTTATGTATGTTAATACCTTGTATTAAGCAGCTATTGTTCTCTGTTTTCCTTTCTGACTCATAAGATGCAACTGTGTGCAGCCACGTGAGAGGTTCATCATTTTCTTTTCCTGGTGCTGAGACTGAGAGAAAGGTTTAATTTGGGATTTTACTTTGGTCTTATTAAATAACATCTTCGAATAGAACAAAATGCAAATACAAAAACTCACTGAAGTGAGAATCATTGTTGCCCTGACTTAGGAGAGCAGTTAAGGATGCTTTGTTTGCACAGATGGAAGTCCCTGTTTTTAAATACTGCCTTCATATTTAGATCGTTTTACATAATAAAATTATGTGCACATATTTAGTATATATTTAATCTTTCTATGAAGTATTAAGCTGCTGGCATAATCCTTCACTGGGGAGCACAGTCTGTGCTGAACTTCCTTCTGGGAAATCTGCCAGTTTTGAACCGAAGTGGCAAAAGGTAGCTGGGTGTTAAAACCGTTTGTGGGCTTACAGTTTTTCTTTGATCCTGGTTTATAACACGCATCATTAATTTAGTCCTGGGGTTTTTATGGTACCCGTCACCAGCATGTCTAGACAGCAACAGATAATAGGAGAGAGGACCTGAAACACTCCTCAGGAAGGAATTCTACCAATACAAGATAGTGCACAGAGATATGGCAAGTGGGGGCTTGTGAGAGATACAGTCGAAGCACTCCCATGGTGAAGTTTTATTCATCTTTCAACATTCACAGGCTAAAAATTTTTTCTTCCTTTTTTTTTTCCTCCTTTACAAGCAAATGCTTGTTAGAAATCCTGTAGCAGTTCCAACCTAGATTATGCTCTGTTAGATGTTATTATTGGACATAGTGACTTGATTGAAAACTTCCCAAATTCTTTGTTGCTAGCATAGAGTAACTGTTAAATTGAAAGATGTTTTCTATAACTGAATGTATGTAACAGAGCTGAATTTGTCTTGCTTTGCTTAAGAGTTGTTAATGTACTTTATTCTGCAGGTTATTTGAAGTGACAGAGTTAATGCATTTGTGTTCCCATTGTAGCAATGCAGTAGAGTATTAATTGTCAGTAATGACTGGGATTCAGGATATATGTTACAGATCTCTGCAAGCTAGTAAGAAAATGACTCGGAATAACTATAGCAGGTTTTTGGCTATCTGCAGAGAAGTCTGCTGTGTTTAAATAGGCCAGACTAACTTCTGTGTTCGTATGGTATCCTGAGGGATGGGAGTAGGTACAGCTTTCTCATGGTTCAGGTTTCTTTTATATGAATTGGATTGTGTGAATTCAGAATTGAGTGAATTCTGCTGGCAAACAGCTTCTTGGGAAGTGACTTTGTGTAATGTGGGATTTTAATTTCATTTTATTACAAATTTAATGCTTATTTCTTCCTATCAGATACTCAGACTTTGTTGTCCATGAAATAGGCAAAGATGGACGTGTGAGCCATTTAGATGACTTTACTGTTCCAGTGGATGATGAGGTAAGTTTTGAGATTAATATTTGGTAAAGCAAAACTATTAAAAGGTTGACAGTTGTTCTGTGAAGGTTATTGGATGTTTCTTTTTTCCCCCTCTCAATATGTATTAGGACCCATCAGAAGAAACATTTACAGTTTTGTCAGATGAAGATAAGCAGCGTTTAGAGGAGCTCCAGCTTTTTAAGAATAAGGAAACTAGTGTTGCCATAGAGGTAAAATTAATAAATGATATGAAATTGGGGGGAAGGACAAAGGATGGGAGGGGGAGTGAATGGAAGATATATTCTTCCTAGTGCATGTAGGGTATCAGAGCAGTTTGAACATGATGCAGCAGGTAATACCGAAATATTTCCAGTTTAGGGTTTAATTATGTAAAGCTTTACAGATAATACTCAAATTCATGCATATGAGTTGTCATTTTGATTTCAGCGGGACTGTACACAGGAACTCAAATACACATTACCTGTGGTGTTAAAATTTCCTTGCAGTGTTTTAGTTTTCTCTCTAGTATTGTTTTATAGAATAATTATGCAAGAAGGATTAAATAAAGCATCCACCCTGATGAAAGGCTAAAGACTATTTTCAAGGTCAGTGTTTAGTGATTTAATAGAAAAGAAGGTAAATACACTCTTCAGTAGCAAGAAAAATAAGAAGGTACAAATTGAAATTAAAACTTGGTATTTTCAAACATCCAAATCTTCTATATACTTGAAGAATAACTGTTGAGTTAAATTTGGGACACAGATTGCTAGGATTAAATTTGGTAATCTCAAATAAGCATTCACACATTACATAATCTTATCTAGCCTTTTTTTTTCCCTTTTAACGCTTCTAGAAAAATTTAATTTTGCCAGGGATTTCATTAGAAGAGAAATTTATTAAGCACAGAAGAGAGGAATAAATCTTGAGAGTTTTCTTTTGTGAATGTCAAGACAGGGATTTGCAGCAGAGTTATTTATTATTTTTTAAACTAATTTTAATAAGCAGGCCAGACTTTTAAAAGTATTCCTAGTCACCACTTTGGTGTGATTTGGTGAGTTGTTTTTAAGCATGCAAAATTCAACTCTGAGAGAATACCTTCCATTTTTCATTACTTTATTTGGTTTCTGCATGTGTTAACACAGGTAGTTGAAGACACCAAAGAAAAAAGAACAGTTATCCATCAGGCTGTGAAGTCCTTGTTTCCTGGACTGGAGACTAAAACAGAAGATCGAGATGGAAAAAAATACATTATTGCTTATCACGCTGCTGGGAAGAAAGCACTGGCAAGTGAGTTTGAGTGTCACAGTAGCTGGGTAAAAGTAAATGCTAAAATTATGCCCAAAATAAGAATCATTAGTAAGTACTTCCTTCAAGTGGAGCGTACCTCCTAATGTAGTCTGGCTTTGCCTTTTCCTCTTTGCAGCTGATGCTGTGCGTCTGTAGTGACTAGAAACACAAGGAGGGTCTCAAATTAAAATTTCTACTTGTTTTTCTATCCAAATCATTCATCAAATACAACTGTGTTACAAGTGAGAGGAGCTTTTGCTGTTTCTGTGGGAATAGGCAGAGAGGGGCTTTGTAGGGTTTTGTTTGAATTTAGCTTTCATGAACTTGCCTGGATGTGTAAGAGTGAATTGTGGAAGCAAGAGGTTGTAATTGAAATGGGTGCATTACACTGATGGGCAGTATTATTGTGACTGTCTTGAAAATCCAGGACAAAATTCTTAATTACATGAATAGAGAAAAACACCTATTTTTTGTCTCAGGTTTATAGGTTTATATAAACATAATATAATTACCATGATTTTTAAGGCTGCTTCTGCTTCCAAGGTTACTTATATTTGCAGAAAATTGTCTTTATTCATCTATAAATCACAGTTACTATTGGAACAATCAAAGTAGTGAAGGATTTTCAAAATTAAATGTTATCCACCTTTATCTTATGAAATACTGTTTTGGTTACTGGGGATGAGTTCATGTGTTCTACATCTTTTAATGTTAACTGCAAATTTGTTGCTGCTCTAAGTTGAGAGAATTGTTTACATGTAGAGTGTTGCACATTTACCTAAAGATACTAAAGTTTAGTTTGGTTTAAAGTGATAGCATTCCTGTCATATCAACCTACCACAGATGACAGTATGTAAACTAAGCCCTTTTGTTTTGAAGATGGAGGAGATGGAGAACGGATAAGGAGATAATTTAAAATTGGAAATAACACTATCTCCACATTCAATTTAGTTATTTTTTTAAGGCTTTTTCTAGACAAATATGGGAATGTTGTGCTTTTGTTGGTAAAATTATAATTTGTTTATGTATCTTGTTTAACCATGTTTAGAAAACTTGTATGTTTGCATGCTTTATGCATGGAGTATGTAACTTACCAGCACAAAATCCTCCTCAGCTAGTTTTGTTCTCTGTTGGTCTGTAACAGTTTTACCTCCACCTTTTCCTTCTGCTCCTTCTATTCTTTAATCATTGTTACACTGAAGTGGTTATTATTAAGCTGACCAGTCTGATCTAAGAGATACTGTATAAAAGAATTCAGTTATTTGAAATGTGCTGAAAAGAGTTTAGTGATGTGTCTCTAGGATTAAAACATTATCTGGAGCACCATCTTGTGATGCAGAGAAGCATCATCTATTTAAACTTGGATTCTTAAGTTGGGATGCTACAAATACCTGTGCATGGAAATGTGTGCAGTTTCAGTAAGCGTGTGTAAATGCTTGTGAATGTAGTTTTAAGAGTGCAAGGTGTTTTAGTCAGGATTAGATTTATGTTTTGTGTTTATAGAGCTACTAACATGTCTTAGTCCTGAGTGGGCTCCCCAGGCAAGAAGCATTTCAGATGTGTAGAGTATTCAAATTTTAGCTGAGATACCTGATTATTTTTGTTGATAATGTAAAAGATTACCAAACATACTTCCCTAAAATTTAAAATTAGAAACTACTTTGTGTATGCAGTAAGTTTGCACCCAAAATTCTTGAACTACTGTCTCACTAAATTATCAGCAAGCTGCTGTTCCGTCATTGTCCACAAATGAAGTTTGTTGCATCTCCGATTGAAGCTTTCCATATGTTCACTGTTTGCCTCTGCACGATTCCATTGCATAACTGTCTAAATTGCTGTCATCCACCACCTAACTGTTGGATGCTCCCTAAAGCATAAACAAACCCATAACCATAAACCTGCATGTTCACCTCTAAAACCCCTTCGACAGTCTAAAAATTAAATGCTACTCTTTTGTGCTCTTTATGCTATGCATTGGGACAGAGGTCAGAACTGCAACAGGTAAGAGATGTTGACATTTCATGCTAACAAAATGAAATGCCAACCATGCCGACCTCCTAAATAACGGCAAGACTGGCCAAACTAGTTACAATTAATTCTTTAAAAAACCCCAAACCCCTACACTTAAGTAATACTTAAAATTCCCTGAAACAGACAAGAATTGGGCTTATGCTGCATCTTTTTTCTAGTGCAGTGTAGGCAGCGGTCACTTGGTGCAGAGAAAGTCCATCAGTAGTGAGTGATGTGAATGATTAGTTTTGCCTGTATTGTTTGACATCTATGGTATATTTCTTCTTGATTTCATTAAGCCAACCCTTCGCCCTTCAGCCTTGTATTTCACTATATGTATTTATGGAACTTTAAAAGTGTATATGATACCTTCTGATATAAAAACAGAGCTTCCAGCCTTTGAATTGCAGCAAAAGGTTGGGGAAAAGGGCTTGGAAATGTTTTACTGTCAAAAATGTAACATGACTCTGCAACATAGCAGTAAGGACTGCAATCTGTCCCTCTGCTCCACCTACCCACTTCAATACTTTGAAGCATTAGGTGAAGAATTGTTAACTGTCAGGACTGGAGCTGCAGCATGGCTGGCAGTGTGGTGGATGGGCACATGGCTGTGATGCCCAGAGCGTGAAGAGCCTTTGGTACAAGAAGTGTCTACAGCACCCTTTTAGTCTAGCCCAGGTTAGGGCTCACTGTTTGAAGGGTGTTGAAATGATCATGTACAAGATGGATTAGTTAAAGCTGAAGAACAATTCCAACTGGAGAAGACTTTCCTTGTGAATCATGCTCTGCCTTCCTCTCTTTCCTTCACATTACAAAGTTCTTTATGGAGGATGTTGCTCTTCAAGCTGAACACAATGTTTCATTGACTGTGTTTAAGAGCAGTGGTGGCTCAGAAGGGAGACCATCAGGAGCATGAGGTCTCTTGACAAGCTTTGGGCCATGCTGCTCAGTTTAGGTCCTAGAAACTCCATAGGGAGTGGCTTTGCTTAAAAACTGATGGTACAAGGCAAGTGTTGCAATAATTTTTAAGTGATTAAAAATTATGCACATAGTATGCACATACTGTAGCATCCTAAATGTTTTTGCAGAAGTGTGTGTATGGATGGCAGCTGCTCAAGAAAGGAAAGAGGAGTTACCTTTTACCCAAAAGTTTCCTGCAAGTTAAACGTTCACTGTGTGGGGTATCTGGGCTTTATTAAACTAACAATGAAAAGAGCAGAATTTCCCAAGAGCTTCCTTCCTGCACTGGGGTTTGTTACTAGAGCAGGACTGGCTTTTTAAGTTAGGTTTTGCTGTTGTGAAAGAGCCTAAGCCCTTGTACAACACCAGAAATGTCTGCTTGGTGGCTAGCCAGAGATAAGGGACAAAACAAATTTAAAACAAAGCAAATCCTTAGTTTTGTTCCTATAAAACAGAGAATTGATAAAGTCACCTCAGAATTGGTTGCTAAACCTGTGTAAAATCAGTCCCCCTTCCCAGTAATGCCATCAACAGTGGATGATTGTAAAGGAGAAGTTTTATCTCTGGAGGCTTTTATGTGCAACAAAAGCTTGTCAGATACATTCACAGTTGTCTTCCTTCTCCAAGAAATGCCAAATGATTGTGCAGAATTGCACATGAATTGTTAGTCTGCAGGAGTTGAAGTTATCTCATCCCATGCCCTTCTCTAAACATGGCACAGTATCTGGCATGAATTATTTGTTAATATTTCTATTGTGCCAGATTTTTCTGTCCCATAGGACTTAGAAATAAAGTAATTTTTTTGTGAGTATACTTTTTTTTTAGACTTTTGCAGAGATACAACCCATGCTTTTGCATGGCACAGAAAAAGTCCTGCAGAAATGAAGATTTGTGTTAAACTATGAGAAATAACTAGTCTTTCCACAAACAGGGCTCCAGTGGTCCTCATCTATTACTTGTAGAAGGCCCTAGACAGAATGTGGAGTGGCTTTCACTGCTGAAAGTCAGTGTAATGGTAATGTTTGGGGAAAGTATGATCAGGCAGTATGGCAGTTAAATGAGTAGGGTATATTTGTAGATAATTTCATGACAAAGGAACTGTTGTAATTTCAATGAAGATTTTCTAGGTGACAGAACTGATTAAAGAGAATTTTACAGCCCTGTGGAAGGGGAGAAGATCTTTTTGCAGCTTTTGCTGTCAGCAGTTAACTTGGTTTTGTTTCAAAGCAGATGGAAATTAGCAGAAATTGACTCTTGCATGGTTTTTTTAAATGTAGCTGCAATGGCAAATATATTGATGAAATAAAAAAAAAGTCACTTTACAAATTTGAACCTTTTGTTTTTAAAGATCCAAGAAAACACTCTTGGCCAAAATCTAGGGGAAGCTACTGCCACTTTGTCCTATACAAGGAGAACAAGGATACCATGGATGCTATTAATGTCCTCTCCAAATTTTTAAGGTAAGGCTGTTGTTTCTGCCAGCCTGGGTGACATGCGGCATTACTTCTGTATATGCTGTAAATGTTGTGCTTCAGGATCATGGAAGAGCAGCACAGTGCTGGCTGTTGCCTAGTTTGTACCCAGTGTTTTAGAAAAGTTATTTGATAATATTAAATTCAACACTTGTGCATTTTGGAAAGAGGTGAGAATGGAACAAAATAATCCCCCAAACTTAAAGGACTGTCCTCTACTGCTTCAGTGGGAAAAGGTCCACAGCTGAAAGATCTAGTGAAGGCTTGGCAGCTCAAAGCCTTGATGCTGAATTAAAAGCTATTTTTTTCCCCAGTGTGTGAATATATGCAAGTATGTTATGAACCTGTCAGATATTGTTGTGATAATATGCTGATCAGTTCCTAAGTAGTTACACTTTGTAAACTGTTGTTCCATGTATTAATTTCTCCATGGCAACACAATCTTAGTTCTTTTCATCCCATCAAGTGCAGCAACAAGAAGATTTGCCAAAGGCATGACAAGAACACAGTGAATTGCAGAGGAAGGATTATTTTAAAATTGGGTCAATTCAGTGATCTACTCACAGAGAAAGTTTCCCACTTCTCCCCTCCTTTTCCCTTCCCTCTTCCCGTCCAAAAATAAGCGTTCGTAGTCTAGACTCAACCAGTATACTACTAGTATTTGTATTTGAGAACAGAATGATAGGAGCATAGTTGGGTAGAAACATGTATGTAATGACAATCTTGCTACCCCCTGGTGCCCATACCTGGAATTGTAACCTAGGAAGTGGATGGCAAGGGAATTTTCCTCACAACGAAAAGAAGTGCATCATATTTTAAATTACCTTTTCATATTCTCACATAATGTGCATGCATGGTATTCAGACAGACCTGTTATTGAAGTTTAAGGAAGAAATGGGCATAGATGGGGGTTTTCTAGTGAAATTAATGGTAGCTCTGCATTTGGGTAGTGAGTGAGTGTATACAAAGAAGTACTTCAGAGCTTATATTTTGAAAGCACAGTTGTGATAAAAGTGAATCTGTCTATGTGTAATGAAATCAGAGAAGTTTCCCTGTGTTTTGTCTGCTCAGAGATGAGATGTGAAGATGTCACACATGTCAAATTGTAGGCGTTGGAATATATGGATAATGTCTATTTTTAATATTTAAGATTAATAATTCTAGGTAATGACACTAAAAATGATGTTTGGTCTCTATTTTAATATATGTAATATCTGTTACTGTTGCTTTTAAGAGTGAAGCCAAACATATTTTCCTACATGGGAACCAAGGATAAAAGGGCTATAACAGTTCAAGAGATCGCTGTGCTCAGGTAAGTCAAAGTATGCTGGAGTATTTGCACTTCTACCGTGAGAGCCTGAGTATCTCAATAAACACCTTGACGACTCAGGCTGCAGTCTGAGTATGAGTAATACATAGCAGATTCAGGTCTTGATGTTGTAAAGCTCATGTATTAATGGAGATGCTCCAATCCTTTTTACTCTGTGGTGGTTGCTAGTAGTTTCAGTCGTTGGTTTTCTGAGTCATAGGCTGGACACATGTATTTGGCTGAAGCAGTGGGTGAAACTGCCTGTGTGCTCTTATGCTGCACAGCTCACATGCAACAGCAGAAAACCAGAATGACATGGTGAAAATTATGTCCCATTTCCTTCCTGACTTTTGTTTTCCTCTTCCTCCAGCTGGAGTCCTATTTTCTTTCTCACTGAACTCTGAACAACTAACCACTGCCTTGGCTCATCTGTGAGTAGGCAGAAGGGGCAAAATATGATGAGGAATTTTTCCTGCCTTAACCTACTATCATTAGTCACCTATTAAGAGAGAAAAAAGTTTATTTTGTCATTTTCCAAGATAATTCTATTGTTTCTGGGCACTTGAAATTAGTGTTAACATCCATAGCTGAGGATGGCGGGTGCCTCTCAGTCATATATTACAATGTCTGTTTAGCTAGCTGGAATATTCTGCCTGGACTACTATTTACAACTGTTTGAAAACCACACTCCTCAAGTGAAGAATTCCAAAGAATGACAGAAATCTGATCAAATCCCTGTTAAAAGGAGGGCATTTAATACGTAATTGTTCATATTTTTCCTACAAATGGTTTGCATGTGCGTGTGTTTGCACATGTAAAAGGAATTACTAATGTGTGAGCTTTGAGAAGCCCCAGATTCTTGTTGCTGCAAGGCAAGTTTGCCGAGTGATGACAAGTAACCAGACTTGTGCTGTAGCCATCTCAGGTGCTGTTCTGTTTACTTTTAGCATGACCACATTTTATGTTGTGTCCCAGAGCTTCAGTGTGTTGACTGGGGAGGAGTGTACTGATTTCTGGTGTCTGTCCAGTAGTGCCAGTGTACCCAACCCTCTTGCACAGCCATGGAGAAGGATGGTGCAGGAGAGGAGATGTTACCATTTGCTAGCCACATATGCTGGCCGTGCTAGTTGATAAACTTGTTGATAAACTTTAGCAGAAGTATCAAAGAGCAGCTCTGATGCAAAGAGCAGGGAATGCTTCCAAAAGTACCAGCAACAAGAATAGCAGATACCAGTGACAGATTGGATCTCATCTGCACTAAGCTTGCACAGGGGCTAACTACTTAACTTTGTGTTTATGCCTGTGCTAACTAGAGTGTATTCATGGTGTAGTTACTCAAATAAAGCAGAGTTCAGCTTATGGGGTACCATATACATCAGTATTGCAACGTAGGGCTTTTTGCTGTAACAGACAGGGAAAGACAGTACTAACAGTGTCTGCCATGGTACACAGGTTCTCTTGTATGAGTAGCCCTAAGAATTATCTGTGCTTTTTTTTTTTAGCTATTTCATTAAAATACTTTGAAAAGGCAACAGTAGAAAATTTGGGAAGCTGGACTTTTAC
This sequence comes from Loriculus beryllinus, assembly GCA_039877255.1. Classification (NCBI taxonomy): domain Eukaryota; kingdom Metazoa; phylum Chordata; class Aves; order Psittaciformes; family Psittacidae; genus Loriculus; species Loriculus beryllinus. The sequence goes on along the minus strand of JBCJKH010045901.1, from coordinate 9,311 downwards.
TGTGTTTTCTCTTGGAATGCCAGCTTTTCTGTATTCATTTAACTGTCTACTTTGCTAAGCATGTGTTGGTCACTGTTGTCTGTTTCTTTTTAGAATCACTGCACAAAGACTTGCTCATTTGAATAAATGTTTGATGAACTTCAAATTAGGAAACTTCAGTTATAAGAATCATCCACTGAAATTAGGAGAACTGCAAGGGAACCATTTCACTGTTGTTCTCAGGTAATATGTTAGTACAGATAGCTTTGGTAGGTTTTATTTTTTTCCCCTTGAAATAGTTAAAAGATATCAGTGCATTTTGTGTTTAAAAAAAGAAAAGTCCTATTGGCAGGAGTCTGATGAATTTGATACATGCTTTATAATGTTGATGTTGAGCTTTATGGGGATCACAAAATAGTGTAAGCCCTTAATGATCTGTATCTAACTTTTTTTAATGCTAGAAACATAACAGGAACTGATGACCAAATAGAGCAAGCAATGAAATCTCTCAGGGAAATTGGATTCATTAATTACTATGGAATGCAAAGATTTGGAACCACAGCTGTTCCTACATATCAGATTGGCAGGTATGTGTTGTTTTCATCCCTCCCCACCACCCTTTTCATTTGTTTATTTTTATCCCTGTATAACTTCCTAGTATTTTGGGGAACATTTCTCGAGCATCTTGGATAAGCCAGGTTTAAGTTTAGATTCAAAAAAGGACTTGCTTCAGCAGGTGTCTTGCATAATACCACTACTTGTAGTACTGCATAAATCTAACCACTGATACTTCTATTTTCGAGTAAGTTGGCTAAATCTCCTTAAAATATATGTAGTTCTTAATACACTTTCCTGTTTGAATCTTAGAGCTATTCTACAGAACAATTGGAATGAAGTAATGGATTTGATACTAAAACCAAGGCCAGGAGGTAAGGACTGAAAAATGACACATCAGGTGTTTCTGCTTCTCCTCTTCCAAGAATTGTATGTTCAGGAAAAACACACTTAGATTTTGAGTCTTTTAATGGAAAAAGATGTTAGTGAGGTCAGCTCTGCACGTGCTGAACTTCAGCCAGTTTAGCAGTGGAGAAACAATCTTCTGACTCTGCCTTTCTTCCCTTTCCTTGTTGTGCAGTTTCTTGCAGTGGGGGTTAAAAGCGATCTGAATACACAGAGTCTGCTCAGACTCCACGTGAAGCCTTCCAACCTCAGCTGTTCTGTGATTCTGTTAATATGTGTAATTACCATGACTGAAACTTCCAGTTTTCAGCTGTTTTAACTAAAGGGTGGTTTTTTGCTGTGTAGTTAAAATATTTTTATGTCCTTGTTCTAGCTGAGAAGGGATACTTAGTGAAATGCAGAGAAGAATGGGCAAAGACTAAAGATCCAGCAGCAGCCCTCAAGAAACTACCTGTAAAAAGGTGCGTGGAAGGACAGCTTCTACGTGGACTCTTAAAGTATGGAATGAAGAACATAATCTCTGCATTTGGCATAGTGAGTGTAAAAGTGCTGTGGGGTATTTGCTTGAATAAACATTCTTTTGATGGTACCATGATGAATTTGGAATAGACTCATAGATGCTTGATGGGTAGAGGGTTAAGTTTAAAATCTTTATGTTTATTCTACCTTTTTTCCTTGAGGTATTGCCGCATGGTAACCGACAACATCTGTAATTAATGCATGCATAATGAGCTTTCCAGTTCATGCAACAGTCTCTCCTGTATGTTGGAAGCAGTACAATTAGACTTAGCATATAACCACGTATAACACAGATCTGAGAATTGTGCAAAAGCTCAGTATCAGAGTTGCTTTAAAAGTATAAATTAAACTGATAAGTATGCTAATGATTGAGCTTGGCGTAGATGTGGTGGGTTCACTGTCATTTTCAAGTGCTGTAATCAAGATCAAGTCTTCGGAGAAAATACCTCATCAGCAGCAAACTACTGGGCACATTAGGAGCTGAGGGATAATTTCTTGTTTATGAAGAAGGTAATTAAAATAACACTGTGCTTTCACATCTGCAAAATCTACTTCAAATATCAGGAGGTTGAATAGGAATCCAGTGCTTTATAATAGCCTAATAGCCCCATGTGTTTGATGAGCTGCTGAATAAAAAAAAAAAATAAAAGATTAAAAAGCTTTATTTATTTAAGCACAGAAGGGTTTTGTGTAGGTTTCAAACATGTAAAAGCATTATTTCTTCACATACCCATTTTCCAAATAATTAACGCAAGTCACATCTGTATACCAAGAAATTGCCTGTATTGTTGCTGAAAAAGGTAATGTTTCAAATATGCCTTTTTTGTTCTGATTGAAAGGAAAAACTAAAAATACATATTTCTAGTGTTTCACTTTTATATTTTCTTTACCTCTAGATACCAAGAAATAATCGCTTAATGTATATTCATAGCTACCAGAGTTATGTGTGGAATAATATGGTGAGCAAGAGAATAGAAGAATACGGACTTAGAGCTGTACCAGGAGATCTCACACTTAAAGGAGGTAATATCAGACAAATAAAAACCCAGTGATGCTGTGTAGTTCAAATTCCTAGGAATATAAGGTGTTTCTAGGAATACCTGTTCAGGTGGCACTGCTTACGTATTTTCTTTCCCCCTCACCCATTTTGCTCCAGTGATTTCTGAATCCACTGAGCAGGTTTCGTCAAATTTTGCAAGGAATCTGAAGTTAGGTAGGAAATTCTGTGAGCTGCTGGTTTGCTTGTGTTTCCAAATAGTTGGATAGGGAAGAGGGACTATGAAGGACTGATTGTTCCCAAGAATGGACTCAAATGTAGTTGAGCTAGGGAGAACTATGGAAAGATGTTACAGATTTTTTAACCACAGAAGG
>JBCJKH010045900.1:8185-24800 GCA_039877255.1 Loriculus beryllinus | reverse complement strand
CCCCCCAGGTCCCTCAGCCCTTCCCCATCACCCCTGTGCTCCAGGCCCTGCACCAGCTCCGTTGCCCTTTACCTGTCTCTATGGGGGGTTACTGTGGGTACCTGGTTTTCTCAGCTTGCCCTTCTAGGAAAGCTGTTTCCCAATGGATCAGACAAACACAGCACACAAGTGTCACAAGCAGCTGAGCAACAGCAGGAGGAACAAGCTGGGGCAGAGAGCTGGGAGTGTTGTAAGCAAGAGACAATTACAGACCTAACTGTATTTATCACCCAGGCTTTTGAATGACTGCATGAGCTTAATTCCCTGTGTTTTCCCTGCAGAAACGGGAGCAGAGGTTACGCTTCCCTCCTGAGCACTTGTCTGAGCGGCCTCATAAACGTGGTGTTGCAATGGGAGCATGAACTTGATCTTGGCCGCTCTGAATAGCGGCACGGGTGCAACTGGGGACTGGACGATGGAGCCCACTCATGATGGCTCTTTCACTCTCCACATGGTGCTTGTTGCGGTCGAGATGGACTGACTGAGGCCTCTCCACTCATGTGCTTTGTTGCAGACCAGGATGCAGAGCTTGCAGCCGGACCCCAAAGCCCAGTACAGGAGCGTGTATGAAGCACTGAAGAAGATTGTCCTGACAGAGGGTTTCTGGAGGCCTTTACGTGGGATCAATGTCACCATGCTGGGGGCTGGCCCTGCCCATGCCATGTACTTTGCCTGCTATGAAAAGATGAAAAAGTCTCTAAGTGACACATTCCAGCATGGAGGAAACAGCCACTTGGCCAATGGTATTTACTGGGGGGGGGTTTATGCACAAAAAATAAGCTTGCAGTTACCAGCCTGTCCCTTGCTTGCTTGATGTGCTTAGCCTGGCATCCCTCACTGTGCTTTGCTCCGGGAAGGGCTGCTGTAGGCAGGCAGCATTCAGAATAGGAGGATGTGGGATGGAGATGTCATCCCAGGCTTGTGTCTCTCTGCGTTGGAAGGGCTGCACAGACAGGCAAATGTGGTACCACCACGGTGGTGGTCCTTGAGGTGATGCGATGGTGGGAAGCTGCCGTGGCAGCTCCCACTTGACTCAACCATGTTGAGGGTATGTAACAGCTTTCTGGCTTGCTGCTTTTTGTTGGCAATGTGCTTCCTGGGTTTGCCTTTCAAGTAGCTACAGGCTTTTGGTTCCAGTGGGAAGAGTGAAGCGCTGCCTTAATGAGAAATGACCGAAAGTCATTTGGGCAGGAGAGAATGTGAGATGGAAACCTACATCAAAGGAGAAGGTGTGGCTCGAGAGGCCCATCCTTGAGCCAACTGCACAATCGTTAATGGCTGGCTGGATGTTGGCAGAATCTGGGCAATTTGTGTTTAAAACTAGACTGAAGTAAACGGATGAAAATGCCTAATTATGGGTGCAGCGAGCCAGTGCTAAACATTGCTCATGCCTCAGTCTAGCACAGGCTGAGTGAACCTGGTGCTTTCCTGCACGGACAAAACCTTGTGAGTTGTTGCAGGGAGTAGCAAAGGTGATGGTTTGGATCCTGGTTCCTGTCAGGCTGCTTTGAGGTTTTTCTGCACTGGGCATGAGTTGTGTTGCTGGGCACTTCCTTGGGCTGCAGTATCCCAGGCAGCAGTACCCAGGTTGCATGGGGCTTGGAGCAAGCTGCTCCAGTGGAAGGTGTCACTGCCTGTGGCAGGGGTTGGAACTGGATGAGCTTTAAGGTCTCTTCCAACCCAAACCATTCCATGATGATGCTGGCTGCTGCCTCTGCAGATGGAAGTGCCCAGGCAAACCCTGGCGTCCGAATATCCTTCTTAAAGGATGCTCTTGTGTCTTGCAGGTATAGCTGGGAGCGTGGCCACGCTACTCCACGACGCAGTGATGAATCCTGCTGAAGGTAATGCCCTGTGCTGTCGGGAAGTGCTGCACCCCGTTAGCCTGGGAAGACACCCTTTGCCATCTCAGCACCTTAAGCCCTTTGCTTTAGTGACTCTGCCCAACTTTTAACGAGCTCAGGCAGGTCAGTGCATAGGGATAGATTCTGCCTGGCTGCTCTCCCTTGCTTGCCAAGGGGGTGCACAGCATCTGCATGGCATGTTGTGATTTCTTAGGAAAGCTGGGGCCCCCTTTACTAACACGATGTTGTTACTACTCTGCTAGTGTTTCCTGGGTAGGTAGAGTCCAGCATGAAGAGGGCTAATGGTAAAATGCAGTTAAATTGAAGACAATCAGCTGAGCTGCCAGCTCTTCAGTGTTAATGTATGGGGCTTCTGACTTGGCCCAAGATCAGGTTTTTCTGAAGGAAAAAATGTCTCTGGTGTTTGAAATCCTTTTAATCACATCCTGATCAAATGAACTGGCCTTTTGCTTAAGTCAGTGGAAGTTGTTCCATTTCAGGACTGGGGTCTGTTGTAACTTCCCAGGTGATTCAGTCACCTTTCTGCCCCTGTCCTCTTGGCATGTCAGTGTTTCAGCACTTAATGGGTGCATCTGAGGGTCCTTACCAGTCTGTCTCTATGTTAGAATTAAAGGCACTGGGCAGGCTGGGGGGAAGCAGAGGGTCTATGGAGCTTTTTGATGAAAGCCCGTTGATAAGGAGCTCATTGCTACAGAAATACCTGCTTTATGTCATAGCAGGGACTTGGAATGGGGAGGTTGGGTCTGGATGGTTAGGGCTTAGAGCAGGGCTGGGCGTTGGGATGACCAGGAAAGATGTGCTTTAGCTAATAAGTCTATGTCCCTGTGCCTGTCCTGCCTGGTGCTGCCCACCCTGTGGCCATCGCCTGGACCAGTGGTGAAGCAGCGGATGCAGATGTTCAACTCCCCTTACAAGTCCGTCCTGGTGTGCATAAGGACAGTGCAGAAGACGGAAGGGTTTGGTGCCTTCTACCGCAGCTACACCACGCAGCTCACCATGAACGTGCCCTTCCAGGCCATTCACTTCATCACCTACGAGTTCATGCAGGAGCAGATCAACCCGCACAGGGAATACAACCCCAGGTCCCACATCGTCTCCGGTGCCGTCGCAGGGGCCGTGGCCGCCGCCGCCACCACTCCTCTGGATGTCTGCAAGACCCTGCTCAACACCCAGGAGAACATGGCCTTGAGCTCTGTGAACATCAGCGGGCACCTCACGGGCATGGTGAATGCCTTCAAGACTGTCTATCAGCTGGGGGGTGTCTCGGGGTATTTCAGGGGGGTGCAAGCTCGTGTCATTTACCAGATGCCCTCCACAGCCATTGCCTGGTCCGTGTATGAGTTCTTCAAGTACTTTCTCACAAAGCACAAGCTGGAGAAGAGAGCATCCTAGTGAAGGACTCCCAGGGTGAATGCAAGCCTCCGTGTCCCCTCTCTGTGTGTGTGTGTGTGTGTGTGTACCTGCAAGCCAGCCAGCTCTGGATCTCTGCTAAGGGAAGTACCAGGTTCGTGGTGGATTCACAGCTGACGTCCACTTCTCCCTTCCTCAGGGATTCAAGTGCTCCTCAGCCACGTGTTCCCCTCTTTGCTCCATGAAAAGATTTTAAAGACTCATCATAATAATATATATATTTAATAACTTTATTTTGGAGAAGAGAAATTGCTGACTGATATTTTTCTCTCTGAATAAGTGGAAGATGTAGTTTACTCCTCACTGCAAAGCTTGGGTCGGACAGCCCAGGCTGGGGTGGTGGCTTTTTTTACAGCAAAGAAGCAAAATATCCTGTCACAGAGCTTACTTTTTTATATGAATATAAAATAGATGGATAATGTTTATCCTTTATTTTTCTATAGAGGCGTTTGGGTTGGGTTTGTAACTACTCTTACAGCCTGATGCTGTTTAAAAAGGGCTTGATTCTTCCATCCTGTGGGAGGAAGACACAAAAGCATTTATTTTTATAGCCAGATTGGCTTTAATTCTCCAGCATTAAACCCCCAAATGGTGGCCTGGATTCTTGTGGGGGTGCCAAGGTACTTCGTACCCCCTAGAGACACGTTGGGATGGGGAGGAGAAGGAGCAGGGACACCAGCAAGGAAGGACATCCCAGAACCCGTTGTGGGGGAAAAGGGGAAACAATTCCATTGTATTTTACAAGGAGACTTAAAAAATGTGGATTTTAATCAGAAAAGTCCTTTTTTTTTTTTCTTTTTTCTGCAGCTACTCTTTTAAAGGTACATTCTGATGGTGTGGTGGCTGCATAGCCTCATCCTCCCTTAACTTATTCATCCCTTCCCACCAAGGCCCCGATCCCGCTCACCGGATAGACCGTGTGCATCCCCATAGCTGGAAGTGGGGTGCGTGGAGCTGCTCTGCTCCCTAAGGGGGGGCCCGGGGCTTCTGTTTACAGGTTGGCTACAGAGTCACAAGGGTCACATCCTGGCAGCACCAAACCAGCAGCAGGCAGGGAAATCAATAGGGAGTTCTGCCCTACAGAAGCAAAAGCACCTCCCAGCCCTAGGTTTGACAATAAGCTGCTGCTCATCTGTGTTGGGGAGGGGAGAAAACATCAAAAAGACCACCTAGAGATGTTCCTCGTGCTCTGGGTTTGCTGCTGTGGGATGCTGAGCTTTGCAGTGGCCAGCAAAGCTGTGCTCCTACTGGGAATGGGATTTCCAGCCCAAAATGCAGCCGTTAACCAGTTACTTGGTTGATCAGGAGCCAGTGAGGGATTTTAAGGGCCTGGGTGTGTAAACCTAAGTGACAGGACACCAGCCAGCACATCTCCATCCTCCCTGGAAGTGATGGCTCCAGCTGGCACCATCTCCGTGGTGCAGCTTGTGGAGATGTGGCTTCAGCTTGCTGTCAGTGCTGGGTAGGATGTCTCTGGGGTAGTTGCAATGTGATTGGCAGCTTTTGGGCTGGCACATGTCACTGGAGGTGTCCCATCTGCCAAGCACCTTGGGTAGGGTGACACTAAACAGACCTAAACCTCTTGCTGTGTTACTTGGAGAAGGTAAATCAAAGCACACCTCTGGGTGGTGTTGCACGTGCCTTGTGTAAATTTGCCTTGTACCACTGCTGATGGTGAAATGAGCTTCTTGATGCCTTTTTGCTGTCACTTCAACTGAATGAATCACTGTGTCAAATGCACCCTGTGTCTTAAAAGTGTACAGATGGTGAGCTTGAGGCCACTGGTGGTGGGGATGCAGCTGGAGAAAGTTCTCGGCTAGCTCTGCATGCAGGGGCTGGAGGTCTCCGAGCTGTCTCTTAGCCTTGGATGTCTTTTTCTTTTGAGAAACTGGAGTTACCACTAACAGGAACCAGAACTGTGCCAAATATTTCCTTTTGAGATGGGCAGAAACACTTTGAGATGAACGTTTTTGGGTCACTTTAATATTAAGGGGCTAACTTGTAGCATCATGTGGAAGGTGACAGCTTCCAGTGTGACTTCAGTAGGAGTCACACTGGGTGAGCGGTTGCCAGTGCATCATCCTCTTGCTCTGGCTGCTTAGCTTTAATACTTCTGACCTCAACTTGGCTATTCTGGGAGAACCTCATCTCCTATTTGGAGTAACCTGTGAGTAGCTGGGATGTGAAGGCTGGATTTGCCCAGGGATGGAGCCTGTGGACATGGAGTGACAGGGAGGGTGGTCCTGGCTGCACATCCTCCTTGGAGAGGGATGCAGCATCCTGTCTGATAGTTGCAGAGGTCTCTTCTATGTTTGGAATGTTTCCTGCTGTACATGATGCTGGATCCCCAGTGAAAGCCCCTTCACCAAAGCCCCTCATCCCTTCTGGGTTTGCCTTTGCGAGTGAAGTTTCACTTTACCCTGGTCTGTGAACCATGTTCTGCTGCTTTGTCTGCAACGAACGCACATGTTGTTTAAGAGGGAGGATGAGGATCTTTGTCTGCAGTTCTTAATTTTACAGATATATATATATATATATTTGTCTGCCTTGGAATTTAATGTGTTTCCTTTAAATGTATATTTAACAGTGCAGAAGTCCCTTTGTGAGATGCTGCTACAGTTGTATCACTGGAGCTCAAGGAAATAAAACATTATTCTTTTTGGTCTCTGAGGCTCCTGTTTGTGGCTTCCTGGGCTTTTGGGTGTTGAAAGCAGCAGATGTCCTGATCCCTGGGGAAATGGTGCCTTCTAGTGTTGCCTGAGCACTCGGCAGGTTCAGCACCTCGCTGTGAATCATATCAAGCTCTTTGCCAGCATAAGGGAGGAAGAAAATGACTCCTGGGAGGGGTTGTGAGCTGAAATCTCTGTTATGGGCTTGTGCTCCTCTAGGAGCCCCTGAAGGGCTTTGAAACACGGTCCTGCTGACGCAAGGAATTGGCTCCTGACACTGGCAAAGCAAACCCACAGCTATGGTTTGTTCAGCATTCCCAAATGGGAATGCCTTCCACCACCTTTCCATGGCAGAAAGTGCCTGGGGAGCTCCTTGTTTGCTGAGGTTTCACTCATGTTTGCTGCAGCATTTGAAGGGAAAACCCCAGCAGCCATTGATCTGCTTCAGATCTTGTCTTCCCCTTCCATCACAAGGAAAAGGCACCCTCGTGGGTTTGGTTTCTGCACAGCACTGGTGCTGCAGGAGGAATAAAGCTGGGCTGAGCAGCATTGGGTTAAATCAGAGCTTCTGAGTTGTGCCCAGGGTAAATCGGACCCCCAGGGTTTGGCCAAGATGGGCTCTGAAGGGGAAAAGTGAGTTTGAAATCCGAACATTCCAGTAATGAAGCAAGTGACTTTTAACTCCAAGTAGGGAATGTTTCTGGCTGTGCGGTGGCTCTGTGCAGGGAGTTTGCTTTCAGCTCTGTCTGATGCAGGTTGCTTTGCTCTGATGTGCCCAGGATGCTAAATCACAGAATCCCTTAAGGAGCCTTCTCCAGGCTGAGCCAGCCCAGCGCTCAGCCCCATTGTACTTATGGGGTCTGGGGGCTCTGCAGGCAGAGCAGCAAGGGCAGAGCCCAAGTTTGATCTTCTTGGTCCATCCTGTGTCTCCCATTCCTTATTTCTAAATTAGATTCTTCCCAACATTATCAGGAGGATCTAGGCTTCTCCAGGTCCTTTCCCTCCTTTTCACCTCTAATAAACCCATCAGAACCCCATGGTCCTTGTTCCGAATGGGCACGAATACCAGATTGTCTTCACGTTCCAGCTTGCAGTGCATCCCTGCTTCAAAAAGGATCTGAAACTCCTTGGAGTCAATCTCCAGCTTTAAAACTCCGGAGCTGCATCTGAAGGATTCTTCTGGGAGCAGCCTCTTGTAGTTTTGACAAAGGAATGTAGCAGAGCTTGCTTCCTGCCAGTGTAGCATGGAGTAGATGCTCATCCCTGGGATACGCATCTTTCGGTGATACAGAAGCACTGATTTCAGCGCGTTCCTGGTGCAGCAAATAGAGATACACCTAAAATCCTATTGATGAACCTTTGTTGGGATACCCCAGCCCCTTCAGGGCAGGCTCAGGTGGGAATAATGTGGTAATCACAGGGCTCAGCAGCAAACACCTATCTGAGGAGGCTGCAAAGGGAAGCAGCTGCAAGGGGAAGTAGCAGCACGATGCTGCTGTCCTCAGTTCACCCCAAAGGAAGGGCTTTCCTTTTCTCACCTCTCCTTCCCTTTCTCTTTTCCTGCTTCCTTTTTAGCTGCCAGTGAATACTCAAGGAGGTGCAATGGAGCGTTGCTGCCTCCCCTGCCCGATGAGCAAAGGAGACAAGATCAAGAGATAAAAGTGCTATTTATGTCCAGCAAACCCCTTTCTGACAGCTTTATATCAAAGGCTTCAGGCTGCTCTCCTGCCACTTGTGGTGAGTAAATGGAACTTTTCCTCTGTTTTCTCTGGTTTGGGTTTGCATTTCCTGACTTCAGGAAATGCTGCTTCTGTGCTGTGTCTTAAGCTGCAAATAATAATGGAGAATGGGGCTAGTTATTGAGGGGAGTAAAGAGAGATTGTTCATTAGGAAAGCATGGGAGAGCCCCAGTTTTCCCAGCAGGAAAAGGCTGTGGCTGGGAGAAAGGGGCGGATTTTCCCTTGGATGGAGAGAGACAGGCTGAGATTGATGCAGACATTGATGGGTATCTCTGCTCCCTCCTTTCTGCTTTAACCCTCTGGCATCTGCCTGGCTTGTTGATGAGTGGAAATAGAGGGTTCCTGCAGCCGTGCAGGATGGGACACATCCCATGGGACATATGGGAACCAAGAGCAGCAGCAGAACAACCAAAGCCCAAGGGTGACCCCCCAGCTCCTCCATCACCTTCAAGCCTTTAGCATGGCTCCTTAGGAGGAGGAATGAGCTGCTGGAGGTGCCAGCCATGGGCATGTGGCATTTGCCAAGAGCCGTGACACCGACAGCCCCATCTCCCTCCAGGCTGGCTGGTGCTTTGCTCTGGGAATGCATCCGACGTTCTAATTGACACTAATGGCTTTGTTGGAACCGGTACAGCTTATTGTGCCAATATCTTTAGAGGGTATTTCCACATGTGTTGTATCTACCTGATAGAGCGTAGCAACTCCTTCAACCTGCAGGGTTTCCTGTAGGGAATCTCTACAGGTGTTCGCTTTGCTGCTCTCAGCCCTTTCTCCTATATTGAAGCCTTGGTTTGGTACCAGCAAATAAACTCCCTGCTACTGCGCAGTCCATGACTTATAAACTTCCTAAGTGGTATTTTTCCTAAGGGTCTACAAGGGTTAAATGGGCTCTGTAATGGGTGAAAAGAGGAATAGCAACTGAAGGCTTTACCGGAGGGTGGAAGGTGCACCATGAGCATCAGTTGTGAACGCAGCACGATGCCAAATGCTCCCTGGGACATGCGGATGATGCTGCTACCGGCGGCTGCATCCCTGGGACAGTGTGTGAGGATGCCATCTGAGGGGTCCTTCTGACAGAGCCATTAGGACCAGTGGTGGGTGCAAGGCCTACGTGCTCCATGGGACATGGGTGCTTCCCCCTGTGCCACCAAAGCCCCAGCGGCTGGGTTTTTAAGTCCTTGGATTAATCCAGGATCTAGGCTGTGTTTGTTCACCGCATATGATCATTATCTTTGTTTCTCTTCAAATATTGTTCCTGCTTTAAAGGGTAATGAACATAAAGGCAAATATTTCACCTTTTCCCTCTTGAAATTTCATTAAGCTGCGTATTTACCTTGGGTGAGAAGATGCAAGCCATGGAGGGAAAGGTTTTCCGGCCACACCTTGAGTGCTATCTTACTCTGCCACAGTTGTCCACAAAGGGAATAAGCCCACTTGTATTTATCCATAAGATTTAATTCCTTCTGAAAGACAAGGGATCCCTTTGTAGAACAGGTAATTATTTTCCGACGGGCTCTGCAGGTGTAAATCTACTGTGGAGCATTGAGCGGCCAAGCCCTGGATGTGAATGGGTGTGGAAGAGGTGAACGTGATTCCAGCTCCAAATAGTGCCAGTTTTTGGCCACGAGGCTTCTGGTCCTGGAATGGAGCAGCTCCCTTACCCTCAATCTACAGTGCACATCCCCAGAGCAGCATCCTCACCTTTGCTTCCTTTACTGCCCCTGAGTAGCATGGTGGGAGGAGGAAAGCCAGGCTTTCCTTTCCCCCTGTTTGCTTTTCACCTGCTGTGATTTACACACCAAAAGCCTGTTTGCTATTGCTTGGAATAAACCAAACCCTCTCGAAGCTGCTCAGAGCTGCAGGTCTGCACCAGCCAGCACAGCCCTGACACCACAATTCAATCAGGCACCTTCCTTTCTAAATTCCCATTGTGTTATTTGCTTTAAAGCTTTGCCCCCTGCGGTGCTTTTAGCAAGTGGGGTTTTAGCATGAGCCGTGCCCCACGGCTGCTTTGCAAAAGAGATGCTGAATCTCCTGGTGAAAGAGAGTGTGGTAGATAAATACTGCAGTAATTCCTTGCCATCAACACCCAGCAAAACGCCTCTCAAGCACACAGGGGTGAAATACTGGTCATCTCATAAGGATGTTCCAGGTTGTTGGGGTTGGGAGAACAAAGAGCCTCTTGCTGGGCACAAAACTGGGGTGAAATGAAGCAGATTTTGGTGTTGTGAAGCAGATTTTGGTCCCTCTTCTGAAGCCTGAGCGCTCCAGACCCTCGATTAGATGATGTCTTGGTACTTAGCTTGCTGACTGCTGCCCAGGCATGTGGCTGCCTTGTGGTGCCTCAGGTCCTGCAGAGATGCCTCAGATGCTCCAGGATTTTTGCCCTAAAGTTCTCCCTTTACCTATTAGTTGGCATGAAAATCCCCAATGTTCCACATTGTCTGTGATGGAATGGGGACCAGGCTGTGCCTTTGGGATGCAGTCTTGTAGCTAGGAAGGTTTGGTTTAGCTTTGACCATCTCCATTTCTCTTAATTTGACTGAGTGGCTGGTTCTTGAATTGAGATGGGTGAAGACCTGAATCATCCCTGTCTTGTTCTAGGAGGAAAAGTGGATGCAGGCAGCTGCTTGCCTGGGGAGAGCAGTGTGGATATCCACATTAGAACAGTGGCATGTGGGGAGAACTCTGTTTCCTCATGGAAACCTGCCTGAGAGCTGAGCATTGCCCTGCCTTGTACGTGAGCATCCCTCACAGCGCACACATCCCATAGACACTGGCAGAGCTCCCAGCTGCTGCAGTCTAGAAGGAGGATTAATGTTATCTGGGTATAAAGGGAGCCCACTACTTGCTCCAGATCCAGCTTATGGTGGGAGGGAGAAACATCCACACATGCTCGAGGGCAACATCTGGCTTTTGGGGGTGCTTTGCCCTGGTCCCAGCCGATGGGATGATGTTTGTGAAGCCTTTTGCCACCTTTCTGCAGAGGAAGTGAAGGAATTGGCAGGGTAAATCCTGCCAATCTCCACCCCAGAGGCCTGGGCACTGCTGTATCCCATAAGAAAGTGGCTCCCAATGAATAATTGCTTCTATAGAGCTCGGTTTTCCCTGTCTTTTATTCCAAGGGGAGTGATGAGGAGTGCTGGGTGCCCCCAGCCAGGCTCTGTTTGCAGACAGACTTGTGCTAATCCTGGTGTGGTGTGAGCAGGACCCAGTTTGCCTCCTGGGCCATGGAAAAGTACCACGGAGGCTTTGCTGACATCCCTGCTTTTACCTCTTCTTGGGAGCGTGGGATCCTCAGGATGGGGTCCTTTCTCCACCTTTGCCCTGATCTGGGCAATGCAAACTGTTCGATACAGAGGATGTAAAATCAAAGCATTGGAAACTCAGCCTTAAAAGCTGGGAATATCCCTGGGAAGCTCAGGAGGAGTCAGGGCTCGATGAGGATGTACAAGACCAAGGGAGATTCCAAGGTTATACCACCTGGAGTCTGGAATAAACCTGCTTTTCTTGGAATCTGTGTGCCCCAAAAGGCTCTGGATGAGAAGAGCTGAGGAGACCGTGCTTGGCTGATGCCCCTTTGGAAACCCAAACCCTCGTGCTGCAAAAACAGGGGAAAACCATTTACAGTGCTGTGAGCATCCTCCCCTGCTGACTCCGCAGAGATTCCTCCCCCCCAGCTCCGGCATTATCCAGTGGGAATGTCCCGTGGGAGCCAGAGCCTCCCTGATGTCCTTGCTCTCCCTGCCATAGCTGGTAACTCCCCCATGCTGCAGGGATGGAGGCAGAGCCCAGATGCCGCAGGTCCTTCCACGGCTTTCCCCCCCCCCATTCCCAGGATAGGCATTGCTGAGGGGTCCATGGTTGAAGCGAGGTGACCATGGTGACACCTTCCCTTTCCTACCTTGGGGATACAGCAAGAAGCCTGAATCCATCTGCTCACACACCCAGTACCTGACTACAAAAGCCTTTTTCTTGGCCCTGTTTCCCTTTTCTTCCAAGACCTGAGCACTTCGGCACAAACCCACCCGTGTTTGCCTCTCTCCGACTCCTTTTCCTGTAAAAATACCTGTCTTATCTTCCAACTTTCCCTTCTGTGAGTGGTCTGCCATAAATTCCTGCAGCCAGACGGCTTTGGAAGCACTTCCAGGGCTCTTTGCTGTGGCTTTCTCTCCTCCTTTGGCTGTTCTTAATAAATAGTGCTCAGACCATAACAGAAGAAAGTGGAGGAATGTGCCTTAGATTTTTGAGGGGAGCAGCAAAGGAGTTTCCCATGGGAATGCCAATCGATGAAACTGTGTTTTGCCCATCTCCAAAGTACTTCTTACTCTTTTTGCCCCCTTTTCGCCCCCTTTTCTTTCCCCATCATGGTGAAAATCTGCCTCGATGACTCTGCCACTCAGCTTTTCCCTGTCCCTCCTTTGGCACTGCTGCTGCAAGGATGGCTCAAGGAGCAGAGAGAAGCACCAAGTGGTCCAGTGGCTCAAAATAGGCTTTGGGACTCCCTTTCATAGGATGGCCTTGCCACAGAGGCTCTACCTGCGTTAGAAGGGGATAAAGCATTTCTGTGGATAAGAGCATCTACAGTAAGAATAGTAAATACTGGAAGTCCTCAAGGGTTTTAAGAGCTCCAAACCCTTGTGCTTTGTGGCTTAGTTTGCCTCTTTCCTTGGGTGCATCCCAAAAGGTGCATCCCAGTGCTCATTGCTGAAAGGTTTTCTGCGTCTCTCTCTGAAGCATCTTTGTACTGATACCAAAATTAGGGGGAATCACCAGCCTGAAGCAGTGTCCTTGCATTTTCCATCCCCTATTTAGCTCCGTGTAGCAATCTTGTTCCCACTGCTCTGCTTTGAAAATGTTGTGTAGGTCAAGTTGAAGATTTCTCTTGGCCCGAGTCCTGCGAGTCCGTGCCAAGTATGTGGTTTATTGCATGCAAATGTTAGTCAACAGTTACATTATCCAAAGGCAGCTTTTTTACTTTCTTTCTTGCTTTTTTTTTCTTCCCCTAGCTTGAAATAAATGAGTTGGCACAAAGCAGTGTAAATGTTATGTCAGCATCAGAAGCTGTTTAATCTTGATGGATGTGTTAGCGGCGGAGCGTGACATTAATTGACAGACATTAAATGATGCTTTCTGTTTCTAGTTGTGTACAAACAGGAGTTCTCCTTTGTTAGGGCTCATTAAAACTCCAAGTCCCCATAGTTAAGGGTTTTTTTTTCTTTCCTTTATGAATCAAGGGGCTATTTATCAGCGGGAAAGCCTCCCATGTCATTCCCGCTGTGATTAATGTTGTAACACCCTCCGATGCTTTGGTTATCCAAATGGCATAGCCCTTCCTTTTTGTCCTCATGCTTTGTGCTTGAACAAGAAAGGGAAAAACCGACTGGAAGTCCATCTTCTGCCCATAAAGAAGCCACTTGGGGGTTGTAGAGAGAAGGGTTGGGAAGGAGAGGAGGGAGGGCAGTGCTTGCTGCAGGGGGGGACACAGCCAAGATCTTTCTCCATTGCAGAGGTTGCAAAGAAGCCGGAGCTGCTGCCAGCATCCCTGCCTCCAACCAGCACCAATGCCTGAGCCAGAACCTGCTCATTTTGCCATCTTAATGCTTGCTTTGGCTTTGATTTATTCCCTTTTAAAGCTATTGAAGCTGGGTGCAATGGTAGCTCCTGCACTTTGCTTTCCATTCGGGAAAAGCTGCTGCTGCCAAAAGCAGAAGGGAGGCAGTGTGTGCCCAAGGTTGGTCTCTCTCCACCCCTGTACGTGGGGAAACATTCACACTGACAGCTCCCAGGATGGATCCTTTTCCTTATGGAGCCCAGCACTGCCCTGATTGTACTGATGTGGTTGCAAGAGGGGAAGGCAGGGGCAGTGCTTGTAGTGCAAAACTCCAGAGGCCACTGGAATTAGGTTTAAACTGTGGGATTACAGGTAGTTTTGGGGTGATAAATAAGCTACTCTGCTATATAAACTCTTACTTTTGGGAAGTAGTCCCCTGTTTTGTGTTTATCAGATGGTAAATGGGATTAGAGGATGTTCAGACACTCGGTACTTTGCTGCACGAGTGATGGTGCAGCTAGAAACAGCGATGAATGATGATTTCCCACCTTGCCAGCAAGTGCTTGGGACAATTCACTGCACAAAACTCACTTGGGTGCAGCATCTGCAGGAGAGAAGCTGATGGGGCACCCATGGCCAGAAACAGCCTCAAAAGAACCCCCAAACCCAGGGCAAAAACCCCACAGAGGCAGCTGGTTTTCATAAAGACTCCGAGCTCTTTATTCCAAAGGACAACACAAATCAGATGAAATAGTATCAAAACAGATGTACAAAAATAGCAACTATTTGCACTGGCCTTGCTTTGTGCCAGGGGTTAACTGCGAGCAGTTGGGTGTTGAAGCAGCAAGAAGGGCAGTTATTGGGTATAAACCACCAGTGGGAAAAAAAGAAGCAGCTACACCACATCTTCCCAAAGAAGCATCCAAGATGTTCAGTTTGCAGCTAATTTTCAGTTTAGGTCTGACTTTCCCAGCTCAGTTCAGTCCTTCCCAATGTTATGTGCCCATCCCTGCTGCTCTTCTGCTGCCTGTGCAAAGGATGCACCAGGATCCCTAATCAGGGGCAGCTCTGGGATGCTTGGAGCTGCTAATCCAGTGTGTTTGGTACACATTCAGTGTCTCTTCATTGACTTAAGCAGCATCCTGAGGTTTGGCAGGGCCTTTTCTCCCTGGAGAGGAATCCATGCCCAGCTCGGGCTTGGCTTTGAGGCCAGAAGGGCTTTATATTGTTGTTGCAAGCAGTGGATGAGCAAAGTGCAAAGTGGATAAGCAGCAGGGCTGGGTTTGAAACATTGCAACAGTGCAGGGGAGATGTCTGCTATGAGCACCAGGGACATGCAGCATCTGAGAGCAGGAGCTGGAAGGAAAATGGTATCTCCAGATATTAAGGGTTACTTTCAGGCTATTAGAAAGCAACGGGTTGTCCTCCAAAGCCAGCAAGGGCTTTGATAGCAAGAGCACACGAGTATCTACTGCAAAGGGCTTTAGTTTGCACGTTCTCCCCTCCTGTCCTCCCTCATCCGCATCCCCCAGCAGCTTCATCTTTGCAAGCTTGCACCATCTGAGTCTATTGGCAAGGCAAAAGCTCAGCTTCCAAATAATTTGGTTTAAAGGGACAGATCTAAGCAGGTTCTGGTTTAATTCCCTATTTCTCTGCTGCGGGAGGGGATTGGACCAGGGTGATTCTGAATTCTCTGTCAGAACAGGCACCACAGGGATGTTTCTGGTGCTCCACAGGGAAGAAACCTTTACTTCTGTTTTATCCCAGGGTATTCTATGTGTTCCAGCAGAGCTTTGCTGATGGACAAGAGTGAGAAAAAGCAGTTGATGTGTTTCTTCTCTTGGAAATCTCATTTATTTTTACACTTTCTCCCATGGATTTAGTGACATCTCAAGTTTTAATTATGATTAGGTGAAAAAAACCCCCAATCTTTGCTACTCAACCAGTGCAAATTATTGTCTCACTAAGAAACCACTTGTAAAGGTCTCATCCCTGACACTGGGCCCAGGCTGATTTCAATGGCAAACAGGGAGTTTGCTGCTTTGGAAGCCGATGGGAGCGTTGAGCTCTTGGAGCCGTTGCTATTCTAAATAGCTCATATGGGAATGTTCAAACAGCAGCAACACCCGGATATGCAAAGCTCATCTGTCATTGCGCTATTGTCCACGTTGCCAAGGGGGCTGGTTTGGCTTCTTAAGGCACCGCAGCAGCAGTTGGCATCTCAACATCCAGAGGCAGAGGGATGGGTTTGGTTGGGGTGAGCTGGGGCCATCGGGCACTTCAGGTTCCCTCATAGCAGAAAGGGGTTTAGTTCACCCAAAAGCCATCTGCGTTACCTGTGGTGCCTGACAGCATGTGGGAGTATTGGGAACGGGAGTCTAAGTCCCTTCTGAGACCATGAACCATGTTGCTATCAATGGCAGAGATGCCACCAGTGGCAGAGATGCCTCCCTTTCTGCCTCTCAAACAGCCTGCAGTGTTTTACAGCTGCAGTTCCACCTCGTAACAGTGCTAATAAATGAGCTGAATTAAAAGCTTGGCGGGGGGGATTTGGGGGCTCTGTTTAGGTTCTTTTCTGTTAGCAACAAGAGAGGCTTGTGCGGCACCTAGGTGTTGATCACTGCTGTGAGCAGGGGCTCAGTTAACACTAGAAAAAGCAAGGCAGGATTAAAGCCCCCACCCCATGGAGGAGAAAAGGCTGCTTTCTGCTCACAAGCAGCTGCTACCACGCAGGGCTCCACCCGCTCAGGTAGTAGAGGCAGGGCAGGTAGTGCCATCCGCCCCGCAGCGCCAGCAGGGATGCTCCATGGAGCTCGGCCGCTTTCCCCGAGCCCAGTGTGGTGATGCCGGAGGCCACCTCTTTCCGCTTGGTTTTGTATCTCCTGTTCTGGAACCAGATCCTCACCTGGGTCTCGGTGAGCTGCAGGGCCCGGGCCAGGCGGGCTCGCTCGGGGGCAGACAGGTACCGCTGGTGGCTGAATTCCCTCTCCAGTTCGAGGACTTGGCTGTGGGAAAAGGCTGCCCTCGAGCGCTTCGCCTGCCTGGGGGCCGTGGGCTGCAGTGGGGGGGCACAGTCTGATGGGTAGGGCTCCGCTGGGGTGTCTGTGGGAGGAAAGAGGTGAGAATGAGCAGCTTGGAAAGAGCCCCAGTCACTTGATGCAGAGAGCGAAATAGCGATGGGTGTCCCTAAAGAGAGGCTTTGGACAAGGGGAATGGCTTTAACCTGCCACAGGGGATATGGAGATGAGTTCTTAGGCAGAAGCTCTTCCCTGTGAGGGTGCTGAGGCGCTGGCACAGGGTGCCCACAGAAGCTGTGGCTGCCCCATCCCTGGCAGTGTT
>JBCJKH010045895.1:0-76045 GCA_039877255.1 Loriculus beryllinus | reverse complement strand
ATGGTTTAGTGTGAGGTGTCCCTGTCCATGGCAGGAGGGTTGGAGCTAGATGATCTTAAGGTCCTTTCCAACCCTAACTCTTCTATGATTCCATGATTCCCATAATCTTAACCATGGTAATCATATCAGTATGAGGGGCTGGAGTTAAGATTGTTCGGGAACGCTGAAAACAAATTCCCTTGTCTTTGGGTAACTAAGATCTCAAATTAAACAGAGAAACTAAATGTGTTGCACATGGCAATGAGCTGCCCAATGCTGGGGAGGAGAAGAACCTGGAGAAGGTGTTAGCTGCCACAAAATCCTAGACACTGATTTCTTCAGTTCACTTGAGTGATTCACTCAATCCCCACTCTTGACTTCCTCCTCTAAAGTGAAGGCCAAAATATGTATCTGACTGGCTAACGAAGGCAGAATTAGTGTGTTAGTTGCACACAGTAATGTTTGCATGTCACACCTTGAATTTCGGAGTATGTTATTGCCATCAGCATGTGTTTTGGCATAAACTGTAGATGGGGAAGAGAGGAATTTAAGGTATGCCCGAAGGCTTTTGCCTCTGTACAGCCAGCAACTTTAATCAACTTTGTAAGCATTGACATGTATCAAAGAAACACTTGAAAGCAGTGTGTCCCAACTTGTTCTCTGATCCCAAGAGGTGGACTGTATGACTTCCCTCTCATCGAGGGACAGCAGAGACAGAAGTGGCAGTGGAGGCATGGGTAGGTGTCACTGAGCCCACGGCACAGGGGAGTGTTTCACCAGGGAGTAGGAGGACGGGCACAGTAGGGGCCAGTGGGCAGGCTGTACTTATAATGATGATGGAAACCCTCCTGCAAGAGAGACATGGGGGACACAGTAACCCTGGATGCCACTAAATCCTGAGTGCTGATGCTGGCAAGTCCCAGGCCAGGGGCCTCCAGGTTGACTCCAGGCAGCTCATGGAGCGGGAAGTGCCCCTGCAAACTGCCAGTGGGAGAAGATATGTTGGCAGAGGGAATCTGGGGCACGCAGCCAGCGCCAGCCCATGCATGAGTGTGCACCATGGTGCCATCCTTCCTCCCCTTCCTATCTCCACCCAACGACTAATCACCACTGACTGCCTTCTGATCTCATCCCTCTGGGGAAAGGGCATCCTGCCTCACAAGCAGCCCTGTACCTTGCCTCCTTCCGTGCACTTATTAATTACTATTATCAGAAGTGCTAAGGGCTTCTGAGACTTAAGGGCTTCTTCACTTCAGTGGAGTAAAGTACAAGGCAAAACCACTACCTTTCACCTGTCTGACAGGCTCCATGCAGGCTGCCTGCCTGAAAATACATGTACTCCTCTTTGGCTGCTGAGTAGGAAGCAGAGCGTCCCCCTTTCTCAAATAGGGCTCAGAGGGCAGACATCCAACAGGACTGGGCAAGGGTGGTAGGTATCTTTAGTAACACAAAGAGAGCAAGGAAAGTCGTGACAAACCCAGATGGGACCAAGCACAGGCTGGATGCTGGAAAAGGGCATTGCTCCTTGGGGCTGTTGGCAGCACAGGCATCACACCCCAGGCACTGCTGCAAAACCATGAAAACTTGTCTCAGCTCTTAAGTCCACGTGCATCACAAGTTCTTCTTCCCAACTCCTGCAAAAATGTTGGCATTGATAAATACAATAGATTGTTTTTTGGAGCTGCCAGAAAATGTGCAAATTCTCTGTTTTCTCCTCTTATGCACTATGTATTTATAGCTAACAAAAGCTAGATGAAGCAGAATTCTAAGTCAGCTCTTTACCACACAGGAAATGTGCATCGTGGAAGAACCTCTAGAGGAATTCACATCACGACACAGCCTGGAGTGGAAATTTTTGTTCCTGGATCACAGGTTGGTGGCAAGAAGAACACTCCTGGTTGTGTTCGATGCTTGTCTACTGTTGTTTTCATAAGTGCAATTCTCTCAAATAGTGTTCCATTTCACATCTAAATTGCATGAGCAGGAGGGCTGCCACTGAAATTCCTACAAAAGCTGATGTTTACTATTTTACATTTAGTTTTGCATTTGTTTTCGTCAGTCTTTTAAACCAAAAATATTCTGTTTCTCAGGCCAAATTTGTGATTAGCTTGTTCTCATTTCCTTTAAAATTATCAACGGATCAGTCTGTCACATGGCAAAATGATCTAATTGTTTTACAGCTGCAGAAACCATTCTTTCCAAATCCAGCCATTGACTCTGTGTGTGCAATTCCCACCGAGTTATGGACGGAAAGTCTGTGCTGGCCCGAAGCAACCGTGCTGGCAAATGTACAAATCAACTGCCTCAGCATGTCATGGACAAGCTCTGCAGGCACCCAGAGGGAAGCAGCACAGATGATATCCCCTCCTAGCCCTGTAGTCCCAGCAGACGATGGCTTCCTATCACCTTGCCATACGTTTTCCCCTGTGCAGAGACTGTGGGAGCCGCAGCAGAGCCCCTGACCAAGGAACAGCCAGGGAATGGCTCCCTCACAGCAGGTTCCTCCTGTGTGAAGGTCTCTAAGAAGCTGAGCTGCTTTCAGCAACCCCATTTTCCCTGGAAATATGGGGTTGTCATAGCCTTGCCCTGGGAGGATGCTGCCTGCTGGCACTGCCATGCCCAGATGGGCATCCCAGGCACAAGGAAAGGCAAGTCCGGATTCGCTGCCCTGGGGTGGATAACTATACACTGATAAGCGAGAGCAGATCTGGGCTTTATGCATATCTGTGTCAACATGCAGAACTGCTTGTTTTGTGGTTTATGAATTCACTTATACTGTGCCTAACCGCAGAGCACCGCCGATTATAGGATACTTGCCTTTTGAAGTGCTGGGTACTTCTGGCTACGACTATTACCATATAGATGACCTAGAGCTGCTCGCAAGGTGCCATGAACACTGTAAGTATCGCATGGCCCAGGTTCCTGTGGAGTCACTGGGACACCTCTTTTCAGTGAAATGAAATTTCAGCTAAAATTGTTTTAAACTTGGAAGGTGAGGTTTGACCCTTGCCTCGCACCTGTGTGTCTTAGCAAGAGATGCAGCAGATTGGAGGCACTGCAGCTTGATCGGCATCTAGGCCAGACTTATCAGGCTCTGAAAAATACAATTTTACCCTTCATATCCCCAAAGTAGTCAACAAGACTCACTGAATGGATAAAATATGCCAAATTAGACCCTGTTCTATTAGTAATAAATATGCAGAAATAGTTCAAACGATCTCAGAAAAGATTGTGTTTTGTAAAACTCTTGCAGATTATTTACCCTAATGTTGTTCACCACATATTTAGGATACCTCTGATAATTGAATATTGTCTATTAAGATTTAATTGAAAAACTCTTTCACTAAGTAAAGAAATTGAGGCAATGCTTTTCAAACATTTACTTATAGAACTGGCTGTACCATCTCAGCTTACTGCCTCTGAATGTCCTGAAAACATCCAGTCAACATTATTTTTTATATGTTGAGATTAAATATAGAAAGGTTGAATATGTGCCTGTTTGGGAAACCCTTAACATTACTGGGGGAAAAAAGCAGAGATTAACTTTGGGGGGGAATTTTTAAAGCCTCCTATACTACCCAGTTTACTGCAGCTTGAATTCCTGTCAGTCTGGGAATTTTAATTCAAATGACTTGTCTTTGCACAATGTTATCTCCTATAGTCACTTCATTCAGAATCCATCTGCAGACAATGCTCATCTTTTCAAGCATCTTTATCCTGTACTTTTCTGATATAGAACTTAAGACGATCACTCGTAGAAATTAATCCCAGATGCCTAATTAAACACTATGTGATCAGCACATAAACCACAGTAAGATCTATGTTTAAACCGTAACTGCTGTTAATGCATTAATGTCCAAATTTAATGTTAATTGTACTGAATAGGAATGTACCATTCAAAGAGTCAAAGAAGATACTTACTGATCTTTCTGATTTTTGTTCTATCATTAAGACTGACAGGACCACTCACTCAAAAGGTGCTTTGACTCCTGTCTCCCTTGGAAATCAATGGGGTCACAGATACTTTTGTCACTTTTTTCACATTTCTTGCCATTTTCACATCAGAAATTGTGCTACAAGCCGTGTGTGTGTTTTCTGCTGACAGTGATGCAGTTTGGCAAGGGGAAGTCTTGCTGCTATCGGTTTCTGACCAAAGGACAGCAGTGGATCTGGCTCCAGACCCATTACTATATCACCTACCACCAGTGGAACTCCAAGCCAGAGTTCATTGTCTGCACACACATGGTGGTAAGGTATGGAAAATTGTATCAACCATCATGGACATAAAGGACAGTAAGATAAAGACATCCTCATGACTGCCAACACTTTATCATAAAAACATCATGTTTTACATAACAAAAAAAATAAGTCTGAGCTCTCTGAAGGAAATATATTCATTATAGAAAACTGATCAAATTAAACACGTAGTGACAGGACAAGGGCTTTAAGCTGAAAGAGGGGAGGTTTAGATTAGACATTGGGATGAAGTTCTTCACTGTGAGGCTGGTGAGGCACTGAACAGGCTGCCCAAGAGAAGTTGTGGCTGTTCCATCCCTGGTACTATTCAAGGCCAGGTTGGACAAGGCTTTGAGCAATCTGGTCTAGTGGAAGGTGTCCCTGCCTGTGGCAGGGGTTTGGAACTAAATAATCTTTAAGGTCTGTTCCAACCCAAACCATTCTGTGATTCTGCGATTCTATGAAATCTTACCTTATGCTAAGCTTGAGTTGTCAATCATGAATTTAGGGGCAGATTAACTGTTGCACTTATCCATTTTGTGCAAAAATAGAGAATAGACAGATCCCTTGACTATTCACTTCCTCTAATCCTCATGTTGTTTTTAAAGAGATGTGTGGAAGCTTTCCAGTGAAGTCATAAAGTGCTTGTAAGATGTGAACTTGACCTTTATATATACTTCTTTAATATACTTCTTGACTTCAATTAGATAGGAACAGAGCAAAAACTGCAAACTGAAACAGTCTCTCAAACGTTGTTCAGTAGCATTTGACTTAAGTGATTTTTCAGCTGTTCATTTAATTTATAAGATGTTACAGTAATTTGTTCCTCTGCTTGCTTAAGGTACATTTAATGAAATATAACAATACCATGTTCATACACAGAATTATATTTTCCATTCAGTTATGCAGATGTTCGGGTGGAGAGGAGACAGGAGATGGGCTTGGAAGAAGTGTCCTCAGAGGTTGTGTCCTCAGCACTAAAGGTACAACGAGAAAAGCTTTTTTCATGAATAGTAGTAATCAGGATTTGTTCCTGTGTTAATGTCACTGAAGACTCCAGCATTGTCTTTCTGGATGGATTCCCTCAACTTCAGAATTCATTACTCACTTGAATGATTTTAACATAGATTGTGTAAATTTGTGAAAAGATAAGCCTGGAGATCAGTAGCAGCCACAGATTAAGTGGATCATGGGCAGGGACAATGTAAGATATCTTCACCTTTCCTTGGCAAGATACTACCGTTCCAATTCACTTGAGCATGTTTTGGCCATCAGCCTTCTTAGCTACATCTCAGTGATCTTCTGAGGGAAGAAAGAAAAGCTCCTCCTCAGTGCTTGGCTGAATGTCCCACAGAGGTTGCAGTTGCTGTCACGTCCAACTGAACACAAAAGATTCAGAAACACATCTGAAGGCACAAACTTACTATGGCAGTAGCTTGCTATTTATTTCCAACTCAGTGACAGCTCTTTGTAAAATGCATTTGTTAGATGGGAGATTGACACCTGTGGCCAGGTCTTCTGCTGGCCTACCTGGAAGTAGTTCTGCTCAAGTTATTTTAGGCCAGCCAAAGAACTGGGTGTCCAACCATTGCTAGATGCATTTCAGAATGTTTTTACCCTGACAGATGCAATAGCTATTCCCTTTTCTTGTTTTGGTTTGGTTTTTTTTAGGACAGTGGCACCAGCTTGGATCCTGATCAGCACTTTAATGCACTTGATATTGGTGCCTCAATCCTCAGCGCTAGTCGGACACCATCAGTATCATCCAGGAGCTCACCAAAATCTTCCCACACGCCCAAGTCGGACCCAGCATGTGAGTGGCATTCCTGTGTTACTGCAGTATTTTTAATTTAGCCAAGTTACAGAATGTGTGCATATATACCACAGCCTCTGATTTAACAATTAGCGATGAGGTATCGATGATATGCGTTTGTCACTCACAATGAAGTGCATAATCTGAAATGCTAACGTACAAGAGGTAAGGTTCTAGTGCAACCACCTATACACCGGAAAATGAATAGAGGGTCTAGCTGTGAAACCTGCTGTTTCAATCTATTATGAAAATGAGAGCTTCTGTTTTCAGATTTGAGGGCATCAGTATGAGCAATATGAGATCCTTCTAGACTTACATGAGCAATAACAGTGATTCTCTTCTGGCCAAGATTCAGAATGTTCCAGCATTGACTTGGGCACACCTTATGCACTCTTTCTGCTCCCTGGTCTGGAAGAAAAGTCAATGAGCTAACCTAAATTTGCAGTTATTAGAGCTATTTGAAGGGAGTTCCAGCTGTTTTAGCACAGTTCTTGGTTCCTTTTGCTCTGTTCATTGGAGCACAAAATCATAATCTGTCTCATTTACTTTTATCTTTGCCCAGACCCTCCTTATCAGTTTAATTTTACTGTCATTGAAGTCAACAAGAACAGCCTTGACTCCCACTGGAATTTAGCGAAGCCATAATCATTTCTAGCCAGGTCTCATTGTAGTACCCACTTCAAACGGAGATGATTTCCAGCATGTGAAACCTCACCGGTACTTTTTCTTGCAGCTACACCAACAAAGCTGATTGCAGAGCCTAACACTCCCTTGCCAAGAACACCGAGTGCTCAGCAGGATTTATCCGTGCACAGACTCAGTCAACCTACTGCACTTCAGGTAACTTCACAAAGAGCCATCAAAATAGGCAGACAGTATAAAGCATATGCCACATATGCAGCTTAGTGTTTAAAAACAACTTACACAAAAGCCATGGCATTAGAAGAAACCTAAAATTTAAAGGAGCCAAACTTGTAAATAAGTTTTGGTTTGTTTTGTTTTAATCTAGGTTTCTTTGCCTTCTCAGCCTTCACGTGAGCTTCTCCCACAGCAGTTGCTGCCTCAAGCAACTCTGCAAAATCAGCCTGCACCTCTGGCACAGGTTAGTTGGGGATTTGGAAGTGGAATAGGTCACTTGCTTATCTCCTGATATTGTCTCCTTTTGGGGCTTTTAGGTTACCTGTTTAGTACCTGAAATCTCCAAACCCACAAGCTCTCAAATGCGTAAAATACTGTGGGGAAGTAATCTGAATTTTACACTTGTGTGTTTTGACATATATCTGTGCACTGGCATTTAGAGGAGAAGCCCAGGTACGTGTAGGTTCAAGTGCACACACACATCTGTTTCATGGGAAGACGAAAAAACAGATGGAAAGAGTTTTCAATTTTGCTTCTACAGAATCAGGTCTCATCAAAATCAAAGTCACGGACCAAAACCTAACAAAAGTGCTCAGTTCTCCTAAAAACACCTGCTTGGCTGTGCTGATGCAGAACTAACCAGCAGTAAAGGACATGTGAGTCTAACAAAACCCATTTTGTGAGTGTGCCAGTAATGGTGAGGATGCCACTGAAGACAGATTCCTCGAGTGAAATCTATCAACTCATATCTCAAAAGCAGGCAATGGCCCCAAAAGCCACCCCATCATTTGCAATGCATTTTGAAGAAGCATTTTGAGCACCATGCTCCCATCACATTGTTTCTCTCCTGTGGTCATGCCATGATGATACAGCCCATCATCCTCTGATTTTAGGTATGGCACAGTATTCCTGGACCTGAGCTGCTTCTACCATTGTTCCCTCAAAATATCCCTGAGTTTCTTCTGTAGCATATAAAACATTCCAAGTCCTGAGGATCCTTGATTTAAAATAACAAATTCTCATTTATCTTCTATGTTTAATATTCTTTTCACGACTCCACACCAGCATGCAGCGAAGAAACAGCATATCAATTATCTGCTCTGAGCATTCATTTTCTTTTACAGATATTTCTCTCAGTTATTCATTAATGCACTTCCAAACATCAATTAGTTTATTTATTATAAACCTGTGAGTGTTTTGTTTGACGTTTTTCTACCTCCCTTTCTTCTCCATCACAGCTCTTTGTGAAAAGATGCTTTCCAGTCATTTACTGAGAGCTTTGCTGCCTTGCCTTTTCCCAGTAAAACACTCTTATGGCACTCCAGCTCCATTTCTTTTCCACCAAATTGAAGCACCATCCAGACGCATGGCCACTGATTAAACCTCCTTGGGCCAGCTTAATCTTGATGAAAGAAGGCAGCCCTCTGGCAGCCCTCTTCTCGACTGGCAGCAAAGTCACAGCAATGCTCCTGGCAAAGCTCAAGATGGAGCTTGATGTGGAGCAGGGAATCGACACCAGGATGTTGCAGCTCAGGTTGCTGATGTTCACATTCCATAATGATGGTCCAGGAAGAAGTACCAAATCTATATGCTCTTAGGTGATTTTCATGAAATATTGTGAAAACTATGAAATTATTCTGTACTTCCCACCTTAAAATAATAAACATATCAGCCTACAGCAAGATAATCCATCATTTAAAGGACAAGGTGCCTGCAGTGCCTGTAGCAGGGTACCCTGCTGCCAAACCAGGAGGATAAGCTGTGCAGGGTGCTCCCCACTGCCTTTCTGCCACTTGCCCTCATTTGAAGGTGACTGAAGTCAGGAGCTGAAAGGCAGTGTGCTGCACCTGGCCATGCAGGGGGCTGAGGACACTCTGACGGGTGTCCTTTGGGCTAGCATGTGGCTACAGGGCAGCAGCGTGGGGAAGGACATTTTAAGAATCCACATCTCATGCATCTGCCTCAGGCACCATCTGCTTGAACTTCGATTACTTTTATTTTGAGCGAGGCTGTGATGGTTTTTGTCTCTCCTGAAATGTGGTTTTAGCTTCTGCCTTGCTTGTTTGAAGGCACACACAGCACAGTACTAGATGTTGCCTGAATGTAAATTGTTTACGTTAAACCAAGTGCTCCCTATTAGAATATTTGTTTGTTTGCCTTCCTCATTGTAATAAATTAAAATCCCCTACAACACAGCGGATGTTGATGACTGAATAATAATTAGCACTAATAATCCGTTAGGGATTGTGCAGGTGTTATTCAGAAGACAGAAAGAACGAACATGTTGTTCAGTGAACTGCAAAACTAATGAAACCCGGTTTCCCAGGGGCTGCGCCTTCCAGAGCTGGTGCATGGACTCAGCCTTTCCTGAAGGAGGAAGGGACCACTGGATCCCTCTCTCCTTTGCTCAGCTAAAGCTTTCATGAAATTACAGCAACCTGGTATTTTTGAGGCTGACAACTCTGTTGCATGTCCCCAGCACTGGCCAGAAGGACTGAAAGTTGGACAGGAGGCAGAAAATAAAGTTTTAAAGGAAACAGAGCTAAGAAAAAGTAAATAGGGTCTCTTTTCATTGCCCAGCTACCTAAGAAACCAGACTAGAATTACTGCTGAGGAGTTTTTTTGTCTGTATTAACAGATCTTGATTAAACTGGTGGGATTATAGATACATCACAGGTTTAGACTTCAGTGTTTACATCTGGAAAGCTGGCACTTTTCCTTGTATAACACACTTCTCTGAGGATCCTATGAATGTTTGTAAATGCCTAAGTGAGACAAAGAGCAACAGCATCTGATGCCAATGGCAGAGTTAAAGCTGTGCAGTGTTTTTTCTGTGGAACATTCTGAGTTAAGCTCTATTAATTTATTATACCATTACAGATTTCGCCCCTAATTACTAGAGCAGTTAATGATCTTGAGATAAACACTCTGTGGTGCAGGTCAATTTCTATTAGTGTGTCAACTGTACAAAAACAATAGAAGCTCTGTAATCACAGGGGTCATAGCCAGAGTTATGAACAAGTTTTGGGGTTAGTGTGAGAAAGGGAAAAAAGCAAAAGAGAAAGTTCCTTGTCCCTTGTCTTCCTCCATAACAGCTTTCACTCTAATATTTTCACTGTATAATTGTTGTTAAATGTATTAATACAAAAAGCACATGAAAAAGAGAACAAAAAGACAATACTATGTGAATATGCTAATTGTAAGAAGGTGCTGAAAAAAAAATTAAGGAACAATAATGTAAAATCCACAGCAATTATTCTTGCGTGCAACTTTGCAAGACAAATTCAAATTCAAAACTAACATCTGGAAATGGATTTTGTTTCTTATTGAAGTATAAAATTATTTTAAAAATTATCTGTCATAAAATTCCTTACATTTATTAATTGAAGAAAATTGGGTTCCTTTCCCAAAGTGCCTTCAAGGAGTTCACACAGTAATGAAAAGTCTACTGTCAGCAAGCCAGGCAGATAAAATTAAGCTTTTGGCTAAAATTGCTTTTAATTCCTTTCCGATAAGGGCCCTTTTAAAGACTTAAGTGTAGTCCTCACTAAGAGGTCATATAGGGAGAATTAGGTTGCCTTTTTAAAAATTCCTCCTATATGGTCAAGTTAAGGTGGGAATTAGCTGCATCTCTTCTAAACAAAAGGTTGCTACATAGCATCATTCCACTCCTAAAATCAGGGTCTCTGGGATTCTTCCGAAACACAGAGTCACGCTACAACAAGCAGCACCAGCCACTCCTTTGGGTCACTTGTCTTAGTTCCCAAACATCAGAGGTTTTCACTTACCCATTCCTGAGTTTAATACCTTATACCCTGCTCTGACTTCTCCCCTTTAACATCAAAAAAAAAGTAACACAAACTTCCCTTCAGGAGCTTTGACACCATTTTTCTGCTCTGGATGAGGATGGGGTTGCAGATGACAGTGCTGCTGTTTGAAGGCAAAAGTGACGTGAATCAGAGCACCAGAGGCCAAGTGCTCACATTATCTCCTTGGGCACAAGAGGCAAGCACTTGCAAACATTTCTGCCACCAAAGTGGGCTCTGAGGGCCTCTGCTAGCCACAACTGCACATGCCACCTTAGCAGCCCTTCTTCCCCCTAACCAGGATGGCCATGGAACACCCTTCCATTTTGCCACCATTCTTTGTGCAGTGACCTCCCAGATTGTGCTGGAAAGCTGCTCTCCACCTGTTAAATAGAAATAAACCCTCTGAAGTTCTTGCCCTTTCTCACCTAAAGGCCATTGGAGATTTCAGCTTTGCTAGAGGGAATGTGAAGCTACTTCAAAGTATTTAACTTGACACTGTACAAATCAGAACAGTCACATTTAGATTTCTCTAAGTAGCCAGAAATTTAATTTAACCATACAGCGTTATTAGCACTAGAGTGCTCCATAATTCCCTTCTTCTTACCATTTTTGCTTTCCTGGTAAAAAAGCCAGAAATGGTGTAAGCCAGTTCACCTCCATGGAGCAGGAAGGCGCTAGCGCAGGATCACTGGAACAACCACAGGAATGCAGCATCATTTTTAAGTCACAGCAAAATTATTCATTTTCTTTAGCCCGGACCCTCACAGCACTACACGTTTTCAGAGAGGTCTTGGGTGCCTCAAATACAGAAAAGCTCACAGATCTTTTGAAGTGTTTTGTATTTTTCCAAAGACTGGTTTTTACTTTTGGAATATGAGCTCATGCAAAGCAACTATTCCAAAACCTATTAAAATAATAATTGACTTTGGTGGACTTTGAATCGTACCCAAGAACATCAAATAAAACTAAGAATTTATTGCTGTGTTAGTCCCCTCCACGCTTCTTGAAAGATTGCCCATTGTACTGCTGCTACTGAAGTCTGCACTTTCTTCTTCACCTTGATTAGTGATCTCCATTTTAGACTATTATTTAGAGCAGCCTTTCTCCCACTGAGCTGAGCTATTCATTTTACATCACATATAAAAATAGCTTAATGAGCATCCTTTGTAGCTTGACTACTACTCAGCTGTAGAAATCTAGACATTGTTTATTATGGTCAGCTGTTACGTGATGCTACAGTAAGTCATCAGCAGAATAAAGCATTGCAGCATTGCTATTTTAGTGGGAAGAAAGGAAAGTGTAAGTAAAAGATGTCCAGAATATACACCTTTGCCATAAGGGCTCCAAACTACAGTCTATTAGAAATAATGCACTGAAGTCTTATGAAAAGCATCTGAGGGAACTGGGGTTATTTAGTCTGGAGAAGAGAAGGCTCAGGAGGGGAATCTTACTGCTCTCTACAACTACCTGGAAGGAGGTTTTAGTGAGGTGGGGGATAGTTTCTTCTCTCAAATAACAAGCAATATGACAAGCAGTAATGGCCTCAAGCTGTGCCAGGAGAGGTTTAGACTGGATGTTAGGAACAATTCCTTCACTGAAAGGGTGCTCAGGCATTGGAATAGGCTGCCAAGGGAAGTGGTGGAGTCACCATTCCTGGAAGTGTTCAAAAAATATTTAGATGGGGCCTTCAGTGACATGGTTTAGTGGTGGTCTTGGCAGTACAGGGGTAACAGTTGGACTTGGTGATCTTAAGGGTCTTTTCCAGCTTTGTCGATTCTGCGATTCTATGATTTGCTCTCCAGTTAAGATGCTCTTGATATTTTAAAGTAGCATATTCTCAAAAAACAGTCCTTCTGATAACTCCCTAACAGAACAGGGTCAGTTGTAAGCAGAACATTCTAACTGAAGTAATTTAATATATATGTGCATAAAACTGAAAATACACAGATTTATCTGTGCCTAGATGTTAGTATGTTACAAACACATCTTCTATTCCTTTGGCTGTTCTTTACAATCAAGAAACAATAACTTCTTATAAAACAATGTTTATTGAGGCCTGTTTGTATTATAATGACTGATTTTCTCCCACTTCTTTCTTTCTAGTTCTCAGCACAGTTCAGCATGTTCCAGACCATCAAGGACCAGCTAGAGCAGCGTACCCGGATCCTGCAGGCCAACATCCGGTGGCAGCAGGAGGAGCTCCAGAAGATACAGGAGCAGCTCTGCCTGGTCCAGGACTCCAGCATACAGGTACATTACTGCTGGAAGAGGTATAGAAAAGCATGCTCTCTCATGTGACTGTTGATAGGGTTGGCAACTTAAAATTAGCTTGAGAGTCCAGGAAATCTGGACATGTGGAAACCAGCTCATTTGAATGAGGATGTTACCCTCTGAAAGCCTCTTGAGTAACCTATGCCTAGAAAGATTTAAAAGCCTTCTGAAAGAAGTGAAGGGAGAAATACCTCCACCTTAGGATGAGAAGTTGGGTCTTTTACAGTAGCATTTTAATATTTTCTTTACTGAGTCTTCAAAC
Source organism: Loriculus beryllinus (assembly GCA_039877255.1). Classification (NCBI taxonomy): domain Eukaryota; kingdom Metazoa; phylum Chordata; class Aves; order Psittaciformes; family Psittacidae; genus Loriculus; species Loriculus beryllinus. The sequence goes on along the minus strand of JBCJKH010045895.1, from coordinate 62,817 downwards.
TGAGCAGCTGTAGTAGAAAACCATTCAAGTTCAGACTTGCCAACTATTATGCCTTTCCAGTTCATCAGCTTCCACCCAGTCACTGCTTGCTTCATGTTGGTATCACTTGTGCTTGGTATCTTGTCTGTCCAGCTCTTCCTTAGCCACCAGCCCTCCTTTAGGCAGTGCTCATCTCTTTCATTCATCACTCCCTGTTTTCCTGACCCTACCCCAGCCCAGATACAGAGCACACCAGGTTCATTTCCTTGTCACATTAAAAAACCCAAACCTCTGCTGATGATCATTTGTTCACACCTGGAAGGTGTCTGAATTTGTTCTTCACTGGATCAGCTTAAGCCTTGAGGGTGAAGCTGACTACTCTGCCTCTAATACCTCCTACACAGAGCTAGAATTCACCAAGTACAGTATCTGCTTTGTACAACCTCTTCTGTCTAGCAAACCTCAGAAATAATAGGAAGTTCAGTATATCACCGGTTTCATTTAATGACAAATGGACAAATTATCCAGTTTTATGCAAGTTTTCTGGATGTGGGATGATTACTGCTATGTTTCTCATAATTTAACTATAGATGCCAGGTTAAATCACACTTGCTTGAAATGCTGCATTGGGGACTCACTGTGAATACTGTACTAACAAGATTTTTTTAGAAGACAAGCCCTGTCGCACAAACGAATGTCTCAAAGAACATTTTAAGCACCAGATGAAAACCTAGGACCTGATGAAGTCAGTGGGATTTTGTTCCTGGCTTCCACAGAAATAGACTTTCACCCATCGTCAGCATCTGTGAAGTACAGTTTCACATACTAAAACAAATTGGGATTGTATGTTTAGGCAATTAAGGGATCACTGAAGCCAAATTAGAAACTTTGCTACTTAAGTTGCTGCATGTGCACTGCTGTTACACAAAATAGCAGTGGTGGGTCCCAAAACTAGGACTCCCTGTTCCTGTTGCTATATAAGCATATGAGTAGACCAGGTTTAACTTCAGTGCGTTTCTTCTATTGGTTCTGCACTGATTTTGATTAATGGGAAGGGAAAGTCTCTCTGCAATTAACTGGCCTTCAGTTCAGAATCATGTCATATGTCTGAAAGCTATTATTGTTATTATGAATATCAAGAGACGTGATATTCTCACTTCTTTTCTTTTTAATTGGGTGAAAACCATTACTCGCTCCTGGTGAAGCCTTCAACAGTCACATACACTCATCTTTTTTTTTGTTAATGTATAATTCAGGCAAAAATAGAAGATCAGAGCACATTCTTATATGCAGGAAAAGGATCTTATTTTTAGAAAGTTGTCTCCCATATGCGCTGAAGTGCATTTAATAACCCAAAGACCATGGGACAGATTCTCAGATATGCTCATAGGGAGCTCAAGCAGAGAGGAGAGGAGGCCCAGTGGGTGAATGGTGGGTAGTTCTGTACTGCCTTCCTCATACCAATTTGTAGCTCTGAGATACACTTGGGTGGACTTCTGCCCCATGAAGACTGTATCTGGTTGGACCAAGTCTTTTCAGGCCAGTACAAGTTCTCTAGTGTCAGTACTGACCATTTCCCAGCAGAACTGAGAATCAGGGAGAACAGAGGGCAGCTCAGAAATGCAGGGGCTGCACATCTGCCTGCAGGAGCAATGCTGGATGAGGAGGGTCATCCTCCACAGTCTGGGTGCCTTTTAGTGTCCTTAGAGCAATCAAACAAGGCAAGAATATCTGAGTGGTCACACTGACTTGGGGTCAGGGCCTCTTCCTCCCCCCAGTTTCTCGAGCTTAAATAAACAATCAAGCACAAAGAAATTACTGTGCTGTTTGTAAGGATAGAGAGAGACCAGGAATTAGCTTTGTCTTTATTTGGCTAGGGGCAGCCCAAAAGAAAGATTCATGCTTTTGCAAGAAGCAATTTTGTGACTCACAGACAACAAGGAGTAAACTTAAATCAGAAATCCAACCATGTGCTTTGCAGCACGTATTTTCATCATTCAGGGAGCTGGATGTCTGCAGACATTGATCTGTGTCTATTATCAGAGCTACAAAGCATAGTAGCAAACAGGTGAGATTACTATCAGGCACATTTCTGGTCTCTTTAATATTCTGCAAGGAAGAGCTGTAAGCATGGGGGAGTGCCGCAGGCTGTGTGAAAAGGGGGAAGTGTTCTCCAGTGCTCCCTCATTAGCTGATTTATTCACATATCTTCCCCACTGGTTCATTCACTTCCACACAGAAGTTGTACAGGTTGCTCTGTGGAGAATTAAGCCCCATTTCCATTTCCTTCAGGGATCTTCAAAACTGCAGTACCGCAGTCCACCAAGAAACACTTTCCCAATCGGACAGATGTTGAGCACAGTAGTCTGCATTAGAAAGTATTTCCAAGAGCCTTGTGCGATGAAAGATGAAACTAGCAGGAGGTTTGTGGGCCCTGAACAAAAGTGCTCAAAACCCCATTAAATCCCTATTACTGCTCTTCCTAACAAACAAAAGTGTGAAGGACAAGAGCAGCAAGAGTAACCTCAGAAGTCTGAAGGATGCTGTGTCTGCTCCAGATTTGAACAGCCTAGCTAATGAATTGGGGATGGGGTGGAAGGCAGAAGGGCTGAGCCTGATCAGCCTGCAAAAACTACAAACGAGACCATCCACAGCCACCTATCATTTGCAAACCAAGCTCCCTTCAAAATGCGTGAATCTCAGCTCCCCAGTGCTGTGCTTTTTATCTTCATGTATTTCACATAAAGAATCTTGATGCCTGTAATGAGGAGCCCGAAGGCTATAATGCCCTGATTATCCAAAGGACAGGTAGAGTCAGAGAGCCGTTTTCTTCACGATGTCTTGACAATGTGACTCACCCGTTAGCTGTGTAGGGACCATCTATCTTGGAATGAGGGGGCACCAGTGTCAGAAAGTCCCTCCCCTCCCTTGCTGCTTTGCTGCTTATGTTAACAAGCTGGCCAATTAAAAAATATTTGTAAGATGCTTCACTGACCTTGCACTCCACAAAATCAGCCACGAGACATGTCATTAGCGGCAGCGCAGTTAGGGGCCTCCTAATTTATCTACTTGGATTTGCTTAAGACCGGGCAAGATTTCATTCTCTATTAGAGTTTCTGTTGGTACTTAAAGCTGACATATTTCAGCGTTTCAGGGGAATTCAGACAGGACTATGACAAAAAGGGCACATTATGAAAAAAACATGGTTAAATTTTGTACAAATGAAGCATTTTAGGCTTAGGTAGGCAGGTAGAAATTCCACGCTTCCAACCTCTTTCAGGTTAATTCTTGTTTTGATGAGGCACCTTGAGTTTTCCAGGTCTGCAGAGGCACAGGTTAAATGGCACCATTGCTTCCTGCCTTTAGCTTGTTTTTTCCAGGGCATTTGTATTCCAATGGTAATAATGCTGCTTTGGCCATTATAATGGAAAAAAGGGTCCCTAGGTATGAAACACTCAGAGCCCTCTCAGGATATGAGCACAGGAACAAACAAAATTGGTTTACTGGGATAAGCTTGGTTGTAAATTTAGAGCGTGTTAGCTGCCAACTGTTAACTGTGCACGCTCTTACCCAGTGGCACACTCTGATAATTGCAAAGTAGGTTACTCTGCTTTCTTTCAAGGATAAGTTCCTTGGCCTTCATCTGCAAGTGAGGCATGCACACAGGCAGGTCCCTGCAAAGTTAGTTATTTGCTGCAAGTTCACACACTGCCTGACATTCACAGTGATAGATACTAGTTTTGCACTGGATGAACTCAGTTATTTCTCCAGTGCTGTGCACCACATATAGGAAGGACACTTGAGATAATCTTCCTAAAGGTTAAGACCTTGCAGTGATCTGGCCAGTACCAGTAGGCTTCAGTACAAGTAGGCTTGTACTCCCCATCATATTTTTGAAGCACACTATTTGCTTTACCTGTTCTGAACTTTATATCAAATGTTTTATATCGGGTTTCATATCAATGTCAATCAGTTTCATTGCTAGAGTTAATCAAGTGAGTTCATTTACTAAACATGTCCAAAGCTGAGCTTCTATATACAGAAAATAAACAGGAAAATGAATTTTCATAATTTATCTTTGATTTATTCATAATAAGACCTATTTACTTGGCAGAAGTTGTGAGACCATCTGTCTTTCTGATATGTAATGGCTCCAAACTCACTGAACAGTGTTTTCAAAAGAAAACTCAGAGCTCAGAGCTAGTTTCAGACCTGCTGCGAGCAGCCACAACTCTGTTACTTGACCCATTTATTTCGATCAGACATCTTTGAGCTGCAGTTAGCCTACAGCACCTGAAACAAGCCGTTGCTTTGGGCCCATTAACATTTCTCTTAATTGCCCCCCTTTCCCAGCTGATTAATGTAAGATTTGACTGTACCTTTTTTCTGAGTAAAATCTTGTCAAGCAGAAATTAATTTTTAAAATTATCATATTTAAATAAAACCTATGTTTTAAAAGCTAGATAAGTAAGTACAGACATGATGGATCAACCCACACTTATGCAAAGAAAAGCAATGCATTGTCCTTTGGAGAAAGGAATGGGTTTTTTTTCCAAGAAAAATTAGAGGGGACATGATAGCTTAGGGAATTGTTAATATAGCAATAAGCTGCAGAAAGGTGTACTAATTATTGAGTGTACCTCAGCTGTACCACTAGGCATGAGACTGATGGATGAATAATGAAGAGAATAATTCTGATTTTGATTTCATTTAAACCCTAAGTAGCTCCACTTAAATTAATGGAGTTCCACACATGTAGCAGTGGTGTGGAATCAGGATCAGATCCAAAAATGCCTTCAACTACGTGGGATGCGTATTTCCGTATAGTGCTTGGTGGCAAGAGGCTCGGTTCAAAATACTGCAAAGACAGCTTGTAGCATTAATAATTCATAGTTTTAAAATATGTCTTTTTCCGCTGTACAGCTATAACAAAAGAAATAGCCCCTTGAAAAGCAAAAATTCCCAAGCCCTGCAACTTTTAAAGAAGAAAGCTCCATCATGCAATGCAAGAATGGAGAGTATATAATTTACAGGAACATTTACAGAGAAGCTGCTAGCCCTTTTGCACAAGTCAAATGCATGGCACAGTTAGGAAGAACATCAGGTGACAGTTACCTGACAGGAAATCAGATAAATGACAGTGACTGTCTGTTTACACATCTTCTCAATGATAAGGATACAGCCATTCAACACGGAGAGCTCTGGCCTGCCTGTGGCCTCATTAAAAACGTCCGACAAGCCAACCGTATGTCAGGTGTTGAATTTCCAGAGACACATTCAAAGGCAGCCCTGTCTGAAAGACAGGCTGATTTTTTGAAAGGAGAAATGAAAGGACTGAAAAATCATGGAGTTACTCTCTTCTCTCTGGTCAGGATGCCCCAAAGCATGGCGAATGTATAGTGAACCGCTCTTACGAGGGCTGCACCTGCACCCCAGAGAGAGGACTTGTACCTTCAGGACACACTGCGAGAGTAGTGAATGCACCTGCAGAACAAGAAACCAAGAAAACAGGCACAGCAGAACTGTTAATACAGGGAAGATAGGTGATTTCCAGTTACGGTAAATGCACAGTGAATCCAGAAATGTGATATCTTCACTTCAAAATATATCTTTCAATATAATTCTGTCACCTTTTTTATCAAAGACAGCTGTGTCATGTAAATAAATCCTCCCCCCCCCCTTCTTTTCCAGATGTTCCTACAGCAACCAACAGTGTCTCTGAGTTTTAGCAATACTCAGCAGCTGGAGCCACAACAGCTACAGCAGAGGAGAGGGGCCATTGCTCAGCAGCAGCTTGTCCCCAGTCCTCAACTTCAAGGGCAAATTGCATCTTCACAAACAGTGAACCAGCAAGCACTGAGAGAAGCAAGTGTGATATCGAACCAGGTAATAATTTCTTCGAATAGAGAAGCATTTATATGCAAAGAAGACACTGAGCTGTTATTAAGCAAGCAAGTAAAAGCATGTCAGGCCTCTAAGTGTGCCTTTGCCTTTCCTTCCCTATTTTCTTACATAAGGGCAGCCTATATGAAGGGTCTCCCTACAGCATGTGCTTCACCTTAAAACCCTGTTTTAGAACCTCGGCCCGGTGGGTTACTTGAGTAGTAGCTGCTTCAGCTTGAAAACTGAGTAGGGGGGGCATGCAGAAGGTGCAGATAACTTACTGTTTTTCCATTGATCCTGAAATAAACCTGACTGACCACGCTGGAAACCAGCAATAACGGTGCTGGCAGTGTGACCTCTCAAAATAAGCTTTACCCCTGCTTGCTTCTTGATTCAAGTCGGATGCCACCAACACAGCAAAGCCTGTCTGCTGTGGTGGCACACAGGTGGAATACATTGAGATTCATGTGAGACTCACAGGTTGTAAGTATCACAGATTCCTGCACGGTGGAATAGATTTCAGCCTCAGTCAGTAGGAACTCAGATGTGTGAAGATCAGTAGGTCTGGCATGGGATGTTTTTATTTCTTATTGCCTGTTTCTCAGCATTTCCAGTGCTTGCTCTTCCACCCACATGCTGTACCTGTCGTCACAGAAAACTTAGCTCCTGTTTCTGCTCCCGGAGCCTGCGGCAAACACAGCTGCATCATTATCTTCAGACTCCTCAGCTGAAGCTTTTAACCTCTATTACAACAACTTATTAAAATAAAGACCGCATCCGTATTATAAATAGGGGAAAAAAACACCATTTTTTTCTCTAATAAGGTTTATTCCCATCACTGGGCTTTTATTGCAGCGCTAATCACCCCTAACTTTGCCTATTCCTTCATGGGGTGTCATTTGTTTCCTGAACTGCTTCACGTCACGACCGGGGCAGCTTTGCTTTTGCAGCGCTCAGGTCCCAGGGGTAGAAACTATCAATGGGGAAGCGTCGCTTGTCGCACGCTGACAGCAGCCGGACGGACGCGCAGGCGTTACCGGCGGTGACGGTTGCTTTCAGCACGCAGTGATCAGTTCTGCTCTCTGTCTCCCCGCTCTCTTCCAGGGCCCGAAGGCTCCCAGGAGCTCGGAGCTGGCCCCCGGAGGCGACCGCCCTCCCCGCGCCGCTCCTCCGCCCTTCGCAGCGGCACCAGCCGCCGACGGCGCTGCGGCGCCCCCTGCCGGTCCGCCCGCGCCCGGCTGCAGCCACGACCAGCAGCTCAGGTACGGACCGACCCTGCCCGACCCCGGCCGCTCCGCAGGGGGAGCCCTGGAGCACACGGGTTGGATTCGGCGTGGCCGCGCTTCCTCCGGCCTCCCAGCCCCGGGGTGGTGGGGTGTCTCCGCTTTCCCTTCGCTGTCTCAGGCTACCCTGGGTACGCGCGGGAGGATCCACCTCGGCATCCAATTAGACATGGGAACCCAAAAAATTGTGTGATGATACTCAGAACTCAAAACACAAGCCATTCCCACCAACAGGAGCAAAAGAAATCCTGTTTATCTAAAACCCTAGCACCCAGCCTCATGGAGAGGCACCCACATCACCAGGGATGTGCTGCCCCAGCCCCAGTTTGCATCACTCAGGATGCTCAGCACACCTAGGAGCTTAGGTTAGGCCTCCTCATACTTAGCCCTGTGCCATACCTATGAAAGTGCCCTATTTTTCTATTCAAAATGTGGGATTCATGTGGTCCTTCTGTTACAGCAATGTTGCTTTTTCTTTTTTCCACACACCAGACTGTTGCTCAGCCAGCCCATTCAGCCCATGATGCCTGGGTCCTGTAATGCAAGACACCCTTCAGACCTCAGCGTGGCGGGATCCCAGGCTAAGTACGTGACTTGTCAAAGATAGAACATCAAAGTCGCTTTTGAGCCGAAATAAGCCTTCTTTAGTTAAATGACTAAGTGTTACGGTGCTGAACCTGCCTTCCGGTGTCTGGGTCAGCCTTACCCTGCCTGGTCACATCAGGAAGGATGACAGAGAGGCACACAGCATGCCAGCAGTGTTTCAACAAGCCAAGGCTGGAGGAATTTTTCATCAAATCATCATCACACAATAGTTTGGGCTGGAAGGGACTTTAAAACTCATCTCGTTCCAACCGCTGCCTTGGCCTGGTTGAAATACCAGCGCTGAGAACACCCATGCTCAATGGGCAGTTAGCTGGTTTTTGTCACTGTACTTAATCATGACCCGCTAAAATAATAGGCAACTGTTCACATGTCATTACTTTAAAAGTAATTCTGTATATTACCTCGGAAAAGTACGTATTCAGTACTTTCATTTTTTTTTAAACATCACTATTCCTGTTTAAGAGTATCTTGAGATACATTTGTCAACTTTAAATACACAGCATTTTAGATCTGCATTTAAGCATCTCAGAAAAAGAAGCCTGATCTGCAAAGGCACATCTCCTAGTTCACATAGACTTCTCGACTCACAGGACCCTTTTTTAGGAGCTCACATCCTAGTACAAGAACTCGAACTGCAGCATTTCTGACTAACCCCTAACGTTGAACAGCTGTTGAGTGAACACATGCCACACTATGATCTCATCACCCATTAGAGGACAAACAGAGGCTGGGCTGGCAAAAGCTCCACTGTGGTTCTGCCCAAAGCCTCCTACAAAACAACACGTATTTTACATACGGCTGTGCAGAAGCGGGCTGGTAAAAGGAGCCAAATATTTTGTTTCTGTCCCATCCCTAACCCCAGAGGACTTCTAGAGGCTTCTTCAGTTCCTACAGTGTGCCCCTCCCCATGGGCAATCGTAGGGGAGCACAGGCAGCAGAATGGGGGGTGTTTTTACTCCTCTCTCACTGTAGTTCAGAGCTCAGCATATTAACACAGAATCAAAGGCCATTTGGTTTAATGAACCTGCAATGTGAATGCCGTGGCTGAAGACTTGCATAAACCAGAATCTTCAATAAATCCAAACTGTGGTCTGTATTTGGAGGTAAGATGCACTGTGCCCTCCAAGTCCAGCTCATGCACAGATTAAGGGGAAAACAGTGCTGCCAACACTGCCATCATTCATATTAGCAGGTCCCATGAACTGGAATTCTTTATTAGGAATTACTTATGAAGACTAGGGACTTCCATCCCTACCTTAAGAGAAGACCTCTGCTTTCAACAGTTTGTTCTTGATTGTTTCGCTTCTTTCTTCCACAGGTATTCCCAAACTCAACAAATCTTTCAAAGCCTGGAAGTGCAGACTTCCAGCAGCAGCTCTCCAGTCGTACTGATGGGACAAGCAGTGTTAAACCAAGGGTTTGCCACTACACCTCCTTCCCAGCCATCCTCTCTGCCACCTATGCAACTCCAGCACCAACAGCATCAGCAACAACGCTACCTGCAGGTAGGGTAGGACAAAGAGGGCCCCAAAAAGGGCCTCAGATTTCAGTGGGAGCCTGAAATTAGAGGTACTGAAACATATGAGACACTGACACAGTGCCATGTACCCTTACAGTACAGCAAGGGAGCAGTGAGAACCATCAGAATATTCGAAAGCAAAATTACTGATTCTGTGCATTGGAAACATAATCAGATTATCCTGGATATATTTAAAGTGTATTTCTAGATGGAAAAATTTGCTGCCTTAGGATTTATTCTGTACCCTTTATTCGGGAAAAAATTTGCTTAGTTTACAAGTCAAAAGATGATTTTTAATTACCAGCATTGACATAAAATGAGATCTGGATCAGGTATCTGGATCCCTGCAGTAAATGAATATATTTAAACATCTCAGCTCCACAAGGCAAAGAAGATAAGCTGAAGCACATTGCCTGGAAGAACCAGGTGATTTGAAGATGTAAAAATACTTTTTTTTTTTTGACCTAATTCAACACATTCTAAAGGGGAAGGGGGAAATGAGTTATCTCCATTAATTCAGAAGAGCTGAACTAAGTCTATAAAGCCTGATCACATATACAGTGGTATCACTGAAAGAGTATCATCAACCTCAAATGATTAAACTCTTGTTATTGAAATGAAACCATTATCATAGCTGAGAATTAATGAAAAACTATGGGAGATGCCATTCCCCATAAAACCATCTGCAAAATTCACACTGACTTTGTATCTGCAAGTTCACATCCTACTATAAAGTCACAAAAAGGAAAGACTAGAAGGGACAGCGTGAGGTACACTGGGATCCTCTGTTTCATTTCTGTTTCACTTCTGTCATCCATCTTCTGTGTCATTTCTGACACTTTCACCCACCCTGTTCCTAAACAGGCTTTTCAGGATAAGCTGCAAATCCTAGGCAGCACACTCCTGTTAGAAAACCTTTCTCGATGCCTGATTGTAATGCTTTTTGTTGCTATTTATGTCCATTCCTTCTAGCATTAGGTAAGCTAGCCACACATAAAACAGACCCAGAAATAAAAGCCAGCAAACTAGTAGTATTTTGAAGCACCTTGTACATTGAGGACGAAGACCTTTAATGTGTGAAAGAATCGAACACCACGATGAATTTTATTTTATCTGTAGGTGCGAACGCCAAGTTCTTTGCACAATGAGCAACCTGATTCTTTGCTCCTGCCACCTTACTCGCCACAGCAAGGAAATATGGGGTATCACCAGACACAGCAGCAGCAACAGCAGCAGCAACAACTAACATCAAGAAGAAGCAATAGCTTACCAGAATCATCAAATTTACCACAGCCACTGCGATAGAGTCCCACTAGCACAATCAATGCACGATTAGCTTTAACCAATGGGCACATGGGGCAGAAGAGAATGACTTTGTACTTCTTTTGCACAAGCATTTCTTTCAAAGCTCAGTGACAGAAGTATGTCACAGAGTGCAGACTGCCACGGACAATGCATTTGCGGCATGCTGGATTCAATTTGTGCTGTCTTGTGAGCACAGTATGTACTGAGAGAGCAAAATGAAAAGGAACACTATCCTGTGCAGCCTCCATCATTCTTGGGTGCATGAGAGGAGGCGTTCAGTCTTGTCGTGTCGCTCTGAAAGCTATCTGGCAATTCCAAAAGACTGTCAACAGACTCATGAGGTACTTGGCCTTCACTGTTTCAGTTCTTCTTTTGAGTATGAAAAGCACTGCATCAAAGGTCTATTGAGGAGAGAACAAGAGATTATTTTTATTATGATTATTGTTATTATTTTGCACAACTGCACAGAGGACAAAACCTAGGCACTTTCTGTAAAGAGAAGTTTGTTTCCTTATTCTTGTGGCCAAATTAGCACATCCAATGGAGGAGAAAGCCCAGTCATTGGTGAAGATGGTCTACAGCTCATAACCCTTGTTTTAGAATCTGAAGAGTATTATGCAGCTTACCTAACCCTGAAAAACAAACAAAAAACCCCACAACCCACACTGGACTGTTTTCTGTCTGAACTGTGATTGCAAAGGAAAACTCAGATTGTGAGCACAATCATGCAACTCTCCGATAGGACAGCATGGATCCTTCTTCAACCTAAACTTACCCACTGCAAGTCTCTGAGAAATATGCACTGTGTTTTGGCCCACTGACTCGGGATGCTGCAGACTATTACATATCTCTTTCATTATAACATTTAGGATTGAATTTTCCTTTGGGGGGAAAAAAAAAAAAGAAATGCACTTTTCGCTTTTTTTGTATGTTTTCTGTTGATATGTTTCTAAGAAAGATTTTATGTAATTATAAAATAAAAAGTAGTGTATTGTACAGCTGTTGTAATAATGACCTATTTCTATATAAAATAAAATTATATGGAATTATGTGGAAATTATTTTGTATATGAAATATCAACTCATTTCACAAGTATAAAGATTGTGCTTGTGCTTTTTTGTGAGTGGATATTTTGTAATAAACTAATGAACTAGAAATGTTTTTGTGAAGGGAACTACTGTTTCATGCTATATACAACTCAAACTATTATTTTTTTTCCATTAATGATGGACAGTTGTCTTTATTTGTAGAATAAAATAAAATAGCCAAAAGGCTTTATTGCAGGACTTGCACACATTTTCCTCTGGCTGTTCAACTACGTGAATAACTTCAGATTTTTAACATTATCCATAACCTTGCATGGTGTTTGATATCCAGTTAACAAAACCAAGTATTATCCTATGGGATCTTTGTCACAGTGCAGATAATGAGAATGGTAGTTGAAGAAGTTATGTTAGCTGCTAATCAAGACGGCTCGTTCTAAGCTCCTTTAGAACTTTAAAAGACCTTGGGAAGCTCTGCACTTCCAACCAGTTCTAGCTTAGGACAAAACAGATGGTTTAAAGAATGATTTGACTCAGCTCATGCCAGGGCTTTGACCCATGTCCAGCTTCAGTGTTTTAAGATATCACTATCCTGAGTTTTGTGATGCAACTCTGCTGGAATTGCTACCATGCCCACACTGTAGACAGTCTAGTTTCCACTTTGGCATCCCTGTGTAGATTCTTCTTCACATTAAATTCAAATATATTGCAGGATGGAGCAGCCAAGGTGCAGGTCTGATTTCCCTCTACTGAAACTGCAGCAGGAGCAGCAACCTCCAGCACAGAACCACGTAGATAACTCAGCATAGCAGTGTTTTCATTCACCATGGCAAGATTGGAACGGGATGGCCCCAGGGCAGCTTGCAGCCATCCAAGTCCATGTTACTTTCAAAAGGATGCAGACCATGCTGCTCTTCCCACCATATCACATGTGGGTATTCAGCTATGGTTTTCATGCCATAGAGGAACAACGGAGGTAATTGGACTGCAAGAAGGAAATGGTAAAGTAAACTTTCTGAGAAATTATAAAGGTTCCTGTGCCTTTAGTTCAGAAAAAGCATAAATCTCCTGAAGAAAACCCACTGGCAAAATGACTCCACTCCTTCCATAGCAAGACTGGCTGGGAGCACTAATCAGTACATCTGTATTTCAGTCCACATTAGCTTCATTGAGAGAAGATCAGGAAATCAAGTATCTGTTTTCTAAAAGGTGTTTAGATATCAAATCTGGTCTCTAAGAAAGTGTTTCTATGGCTAAGTTTAGGTACTAGTCTGGGTTAGCCTGCTTATTGCTTGCATTCAGTGAAGCAAGAGTGACCCCACCAGATGAAGTTTAAAGAAGCTAAACCCTAAGGTGCTTCCACTTCATGTCTGAGAGAACCTCTTTCTTTCCTTTAACTATAGCAAACCTAAGCAAAGGCCAGCTGGCTAAATTAGAGGCTAACTTCATAAATTACACCCAGTCCTGGGAAATGGGAGAATAAATCTGTAGGCCAATCAGTGCACACAGGGAATAGGTAATGAAGGAACATGAGCACCTCAGCAGAAAGCACAGTGGAAGCAGCACTTGATAGATCTTAACTACTATGATGGAAGTCACAGGAAGAGAAAATCCCTTGAGGGATTTATTTTACTCTCAGGGATAGTTATAATACACCTACATCTCTTCTGATTGCAAACAGGTATGTCCAAACCAAGCTCAGCCTCGGAGTGAGCACTTACCTTTCTAAAACCAGCAGTACTGTAAGCTGCTACCAGGGAGCAGCTGTAAATAGGGTGAGGTTTTCTAATAAGCTGGGTTTTTACACTGTTTGGATGGGTACAGAGCACTTGCAATAACAAATTTATGTCAGTACCTAGTTTTTCACGCTCTGCCTCATTTCATCCCTGCACACACATTCTGGGTTTGTATCATTACACTTGTTCCCTGTTGAACACATAACGCAACGCCAACCCTCTTCATAGAGCCGGGCTGCTGTGATTCATTATAGCCGAGACCAAGCTTGCTCGGACACACTGTCTCAACTTGGGGCATTCGTTCTCCCTGGGCTGCGGAGGCAGGGCCACTGCAACACCCAGCTTCTGCCTCAAACACAGGAGCTGCGCATCTCAACAGGAAAACCGGCTTGCTAGAAGCACACCCCGTCATCGGAACCCGAGCTCCCCACACAACACCCCACCTAAAATAAAGGCCTATGGCACGCAGGCAGGTGGCCACCAGAGGAACACCCTATATCCTCAGGGATATCGGCAGCTCAGGCTGCGCCGGGTGTGGAGACCCGGAACCACCACCCCAAACACCCGCCGGTACACTCCGCTGTCACCGCCCCGTGCCCGCACACGGGGAGCCGGGGGAACGATCAACCACCCTGCACATGCGCGGCGCAGCCGGCCTACCACCCTCCCGGCTACCACCCTCCCGGCGCCGGCGCAGTCGGCCTCACCCGCATCCCGGAAGGACTCTTGGCTCCCACAGTGCCGTGCGCGGTCTTTTCCGGCCTGTAGCCGGTCGGGGTGAGTGGCGGGCGCGGGGCTGATTTGCTCAATCCGTGTCCATCTGCGTTGCGGACCCCGCCGCCGGGGGACCCCTTCGCCTGGCTCGGTGCGGGGGGACCTTCCTGTGCGGGGGGCACCGAGTGGTGCCGCTCGGCGGTTCGTGTTTGATGGGCCTGGGGTCCATCTCCCTGTACCCCCCTCGCTCCCTTAGGCCTGCCCTGAGGCGGGCAAGGCGCGGGCTCGGGAAGGTGTGTGGGGTCCTTGTGGGGGTGTACGACCGGTGCTGGGCCTTAGTGAGGGAGGAGGAAGCTGTAGACCACTGTCAGACCCTGGGAGGAGCTTCCCTGTCACCGCTGACTCCTTTTCGGGACGGGATCGCGTCGGAGCAGGAGGGAGCTTGGACATGTTGCGGCGGGACGGGGTTGTGTCAGGGTCGCTAGGGGCTGTCCAGGAGCCTAGTCTTCATGGGATGTAGTCAGTCGCGGATGTGTTTCATGTTCCTGTCAGGGAGATGAAAGTAAAGCATTCGTGATGCTGGAAAGTTGCTGTGTAAAATCTGCAGCTGCTGCGACCCCGGGGATGAGTTAAGCTTAAAATGAAGTTTCTGAACGTAGGAGTGGTGTGGTTTGTGAGGAGCTGGGGAGGGAAGGTGGCAGGGAAAAAGTTGGGTCTGTGTTTGATGCGTATATGGATGCTTTTCAGCGTTGCTCAGATGGCTCCCGCAAAGAAAGGTGGTGAGAAAAAGAAGGGACGCTCTGCCATCAATGAGGTGGTAACTAGAGAATATACCATCAACATTCACAAGCGGATCCATGGCGTGTAAGTTCTTTTTATTGGTGATACAGGTCTTACATAAAAGCAGTGTTTGGAAGTTGGTTCCGTTGGTTTTAAATGGCGGAGAACAAATCTTTACTGGCACTGATGTTAATGTGTGACAGCTTAGTCTGTTGTGCTACTGTTGTGTCCTGAGGAGGCAGCTCTCTACCTGTGCAGACCTCCAGTTAAGATGTGGCTATTGGGAACAAGCATGTTTCTCTTTTTTGTGGGTGTTCCTGGACTTAATTTGAGGTTAAATGTGTTTACCTGCGTGCACAGGTTGTCATTTGTCCCAGGTGGTTTAAAGTTTAGCCCACTATAGTAAGTTTTAGAAATTAAATACTGTTGTCATCAGATGATTGGCTCTCTGCTTATCACTAAATTGTGTGAGGTATAAATTGGGGTATGACTTGCTTGAAACAATACTTGTTGTGTGCAGATAAGAGTAATTTTTTACCTGACAAAATGGTGAACTTCATACAACCATGTAGTTGTAAAGTGCTTGATTCTTGAGGGGCTATATCCTCCTTTGATTCTCTTTGTATGTGTATGGCTGCAGTCATGTGGAAGAAAACTATACAAATGAAAACAATTGGTGAAAATGCTGAAGCTGACTTAAACAGAAATGAGACAGTATTGCAAACCCGTGGCTTAGTTGGGAAGCAGTGGCACCTTTAAATGGCAATAAGATATTCTGGCCTTGCCTGTTGTTTGCTTATGGAAATTCAGCCTATTTTTGATACTGATGATCCTGCCATCCACTTTTCTTTTTGGGTTATCCTCTTCTTAGGTATGAAATACTTAGGGGTGCAATATTTGTTGTTTAATGCTTGTCTCAATTGTAATCACTCGCACACTTCAAATTTCCAGCACTAAATATCAACACAGTGTGCAAATAATACTAACTAGAACCCACTATGGGACCTCAGACACCACTGGCACTAGTTGCATGTCACAGTGTGGAAATAATAAATATGGCACAACACTGACAGTATAGCTGTAACTTTTAGTGTAAATGTTTAATTGTGCAGAATCTGTCCATAACAAGCATGGGACAAGCTATACTTCTAAAAAAAACCCAAATCTGTTCTCATGGTGGCATTGGTGCAGTTGTGCTGATGTGAAGAAAGTAACCATCAGCAGCCTTCCAGTATTTGAAGGGGGCCTACAAAGATGCGAGAGAAAGACTCTTCATCAAGGACTGTAGTGATAGGACAAGAGGGAATGGGTTTAAAATTAAACAGAGGAAGTTCAGGTTAGGTAGAAGTAAAAAGGTCTTTACTGTCAAGGTGGTGAGGCACTGGAATGGGTTGCCCAGAGAACTGGTAAATGCTCCATCCCTGGCAGTGCTCAAGGCCAGGCTGGACCGAGCCTTGGGTGACACGATCTAGTGTGAGGGGTCCCTGCTCATGGCAGGGAGGTTGGAGCTATATGATCTTAAGATCCTTTCAAACCCTAGCTGTTCTCTGATTCTGTGATCAAATACTGTTTAGCAGAAGCTATTACTTAGAATAGCATCATTTTTGTTCTTTATTTCAATACAGATACAGGTTTGTCAAGTTTATGTTACTATTGTCGTACTGCTTTTCTCATCAGCTTGTTACTCGGTATTTTTGAAAGCTCTGATCTATAAAGTAATATTGCAATAAGCTTTAATGTCATCCTGTTTGAATAAGACATCTGGGCAATCTGGCAGTTGCAAAATTTAACTGAAATTATTCTACATAAAGTGCTTAAGGCCAGGGTGGATGGAACTTTGAGAAACTTGCTCAACTGGAAGATGTCCCTCCCCATAGCAGGAGGATTGTAACTAGATGAGCTTTAGGGTCCCTTCAGTTCAAACCATTCTGTGATTCTGTGTGTGGTTTCTATTAGGCATAGGTATTAACTTTAGCAGCTATCTACCATTGTAAAGGTCTAGTCATGCTATGGTGCAGCTTGTCCTAAAGTTAAAGAAATGGCTGTTGTTATTTGTCCCAGGGGCTTCAAGAAACGAGCACCACGTGCTCTTAAGGAGATCCGCAAATTTGCGATGAAGGAAATGGGTACTCCTGATGTTCGCATTGACACCAGGTTGAACAAAGCAGTCTGGGCTAAAGGAATAAGGTACGTTTCTGCAACTTTCCTTATTGGGTGAGGAAGAACATTGTAACTGTATGTGGAGGTACAGGACTTGGAAAAAAAAAAAAGTATATGACTTCCAGTATTTGCATGTTCTTTGCAAATGCTTGCTTTCTTATGGCATGCTTGCTAGGCTAAGCTTTCTGTAACCTCTGTGTTTCTGGTCAGCTCCATCAACATATTTGTAGCAAAGCTTTGGTAAACTCTGGCACTGAAAAGACCTTCCTCCTACCTCTAATAAGAATAAAGCAAAGGAAAGAAGGAATGTGAGCTTGGGGGCAGAAGGCAGGGGGAAGGAAAGGATTGAAGTATTGTCATACTGTAGTATCCCAATCTCTGTTGAAGTAGTTTTTAGAAACATGGTTTTTTTAGTGATACCTGGGATTTTTGTATGTGTCTAAACAAGTTTGTTTCAAAGCATGCTGAATTGATATTGAAATACTACAAAAGGAAAAAGTGAGGTGTATTTCAATTACGGCCGTTAATCTTCTTGTGGGAGTATAACTGCTAAGTAGTTTAGGGGGCAGAAATTACAGTTTCTGTTAAATCACTGCTACAGAGGCAGCTGATCTGGCATTTGACATGTGCAAAGATGGTCCAAAAAGGCTCCTGTGAGGAGTGGGATGTCTTAAACCATAGTAAAAGATTAACTGATAGAGATTAATACTGTGAGTGATAAACTAGATACATGTGAGACCTTGTTTTAAACCATGTCTCCTAGGAATTAGATTTCCCAAGTCTAGCCTCTTGACATATTTACAGTACTTTACATGGAGCTGTGCGCTTAGGCCAGCCCTTCCTTCAAAGACAGAGTGGGAAGATGGGACTAAGTTACTGGGCCTTCTGGGCAGGGGTTCTTTGTCCTTCCTGTTGAGATGTTCCAGTTAATAGGCAATGGAGTGGCAATTGAACCAGCTGACGGTGTATTTTCAGAGCTTAGTAGTGAGGCTGCTAATCAAGACTTCATTATGTTAGCTGGTAGAAGTGTGGTCTGTGGAGGAAGGAGTCCTCACATTTGTCTTTCCAGTGTGAAAACTGCAATTCTCACTGGTTAGAATAAATAATATATGCAAAGTAAAATACCTTCCTCTGGAAAGATCAGGAGAGGCTAAAATCAAGAGGCCAGCTGTTATGATAGTCAGTGATTTAAGTAAAGTTGTGAAAACTGCTATTGACTTGTTTCAAGGAGGGAGTAAATCAAAGCAAGTTCCCACATCTTACTGTATCTATTTGATTTAATAAGTATGCTCTTGAGAACATACAGCAAGTAGGAAGTTCCTTCACATATGCTATGAAGCAAAGTACTCTGAGCAGGTGTTTCCCAAACTCTCAAGTTCATTTGAGGTGAAAGGTTACTTGAAAAATGATGTGAATTACTTTGTGCCCTCCCTCAGCAGTGTATTTTGGGCAATATTAGTGGAGGATGCTAAGCTTTGACTTTGTCCTAGATTCCATGGTACTAAGAAGGAGAAAAATGACTGCTACAGCTGAACCCAGGACAGACTTGCAATCAAAATCATCTTGAGTGAATTAGTTGTGTTTCCACACGCTTTGTGAGGAAGAAATGTTGGATCCGTTGTATGCTTGTGAATAAGATCTTGGTTCAGGCTTACTGCTCACTAGGATTTCCACGTGACTTCTGGCATACAGATTGGACAGTACTCTGACTCTTGACAGGGGCCTCAGGCTTTCACAACAGATTGTTGGAGGGTTTTTTCCTCACTCTTTTCTGTTCTAGTAAGAAATGTTAGTAACAGCTGCTTGCTGATCATCCACACTCTGCTTCATGGTCATCTTCATAGTGTATTTCCTCGATCAGTAGTGGACAGAAGATCCACTTCTGACTTTGTGCTCCCACTGGATTATGGGAACATCTTATTCAAGGCCCAGTTAAATCTTAGCTGCTGACTTTAACAAAACTAAAACACAAACCAAACCAAAAAGTTACTTGAAGGCAAGCAGAACAACCTCTGAGGTTCAGGATTTCTGTCTATTATAATGCTGAGATAGAAACAGAATTAACTCATCATGTCTTTGCACAAATAGGCAAAGCTTAAGAATTTGAAGGGGGGGGGGGGAGAGTAATCATGAAGCAACAAACTTTTCTATGGATTATCAGGTTAATTTTACTGAAAATTAATCTGTTGTCTTTATTTTAGGAATGTTCCTTACCGCATCCGTGTGCGTTTGTCCAGAAAGCGTAATGAGGATGAAGATTCACCAAACAAGCTATACACACTGGTTACCTACGTACCAGTCACAACATTCAAAGGTGAGGTTGCATACCATATCTTTTCTTCTGTGCTGTGTTTTCTGAGCAAGTAGCATAGTGGGACAGCTCCTCTTGCAGTGCAAAACTCAGATGAAAAGCACACTGAAAGGGCCAGACTGCTGGCTTAAACTAGCTCTGCTGTAGAGAATAGGGCTGCTAGCTTGTCTGATCAGCAGTAAAAAGTAAATACAGGATTTAGTGAACTATCGTTTAAATTTTGAGAATAAAACCCACTAGCCAGAGTTGTTAGGGTAGTTTTGAAGTTGTTCTCCCATATAAAGTCCATCCTCTGATGTCAAAAGCTCAAGCAGGTTGAGCCTTTTCTGTTTGTCATCTGAGAAGTGTTTCATTTGCAGAATTATTTTAACATGAAGCTTTTGGTGAAGTACTTGTCTATGTAGTGTGCTCTTCCAGAAGACAATCACCAAACTAGCTTTGAAACTGTAGGTGCGCTTTCTTGTGAAGACTTGCATATACATAAAGGGAATTGTTGTAGCAGTAGGTGGTGATACAGTTTCTTGTTTTGCAGGTCTACAGACAGTCAATGTGGATGAAAATTAAACTGATTTTCATTACAATAAAAGGATAAAAAGAAAGTTTATTCCTAAGTTGGTTCTTTTATTGTCCAGTCTCTTCAGGCTCTCATCTACGAAGCATTGAGCTGAACAGGTGACAACATCTTAAAGTATCTCACTTTCTTTGGGCTTGTATATAAGGGTGTGTAATTTTCTTAAAGGTACTGTAGACTTCTGTTAGATATGGAATAAGGAAGAGATGTGGGTGTTCCTATGGGGGTGGCAAAGTCCTAATGGTTTTGTTTCATTCCTGTGGGAATTGAGAACCACTACACAGCTATTTTAAGTTAAGGACAAGTTTGTTTAAAAAAAAATAACAACAACCCTCCCAGCCCCCAAAACTTAAGAGTAATACTTCATACATGTAATCTCTTATGGATAAAGTAAACTCCTGTATTTAGTGCCCCTCTAGTCTCCTAGGCAGAAACAGTGAGCTTCTCTGAAGCAGGTGTGTGCTCTGCACTGAAACGTGGCCTTCCAACCCGTGAATTGATTGTGAGCATGCTAGCTCAGGGAGTTAGTTTAATGAAGTAGGGACCAAAGGCACTTGCTTCCATAACTCAACAAATACTGTTAATACAAGTCTAGTATAAAAAGGGTTTATTGAAAAGTGCATGTTTTCACAGACCAACATCAGAAGCACAGTTCATGTACACTTAACATTTCAGCAAGACATACAAATTGGAATACAATCAAATATATTAAAATAGTTTCAATTACCAGCATTGAAACAGTTTTCAGTATTAGTGCAAAAAAGGCAACCCAAACTGCAGACAGTAGCTGAGAAGTGTTTTCCTCTGTTCAAAAGGACAACGGGAGCTAGCTTCTGCTCTCCCAGTGCGGAAGAGGACTCAGTGTCTTCACACTGTAGACAGATGTTTCCTTTGACATTCAAAACAAGAACACAATTAATAAATCAATGGCACAAAACAAACCTATACATCTTTTAGCTTTTAAAGCTCTTAAACTGAAAACCACAGACCAATAAATTGTTTATCAAAAGTCCACTGCTAACTGAAAGCCTTTTACAGTATGTGCTTTGGCATTACTTCAGTGCATTTTGGTTTTGATGGGTTTGCTATGACTGTGTGTTTAGTTTTGTATGTTCCCCCCGTGGCTGGCAGCTCATTCCATTTGTTTTGAGACTATATTGATTTAACTTTGCATTCTCAAGTTTTGGCTTTAGTTCTAAGGGTTTTTCAAAGAAGTTAACTAATGACTGTTCAGTCAAGAGGGATGCTAAAATATGTTCAAAAGAGACAGTCCAGTCCCCTTCAGTCATAGGAGAAGGTTGAGAGTCTTTCTGAGGGGTCTTCACAGTGTCAGTAAAAACAGCATCCTGGTCTGAAGTGGAGGCCTCAGGCTGCAAGTCCTCGCTGAGCTCGTCTGATCCACTCCCCAGGCTTATGCTTCTTTGTCCTACTTCTCCAATCTGAAGTAACAGTGTGGTCACAGTGGCAATGGCTTGATACAAATCATTCTCCTCTGGATCTTCATGAAACATGCTATACAAGGTTTTGCAGAACTGAATGAACTCCCTCTGTAAAGGATGACAAAACAAACTACTGAACAGCCAGGTTGTGTGTAACTAAGCATAGGAGTCAGGTGAGGATGCAGTACTGCAGAGGAAGGCAGACTGCCCTGTACATTTATATACTCATTTATAATTCCTGCCTGCTTTTAAAGAAATGCTACTGAAGAGATTTCAGCCCACAGATACTAGGAAACCTTGTTGCTGCAAGTAAAAAGGGAACAGCAGAAAAGTTTTTTGCTGCCTTGATGAAGGAGATCAGAGCGTCCCAGATGTCCAAAGGTCAAGTAAGATGCAAGGCAAGGAATACAATCCATTAGTAGTGGGAAACTAGCGGCTGTTATAAAGAATGAGTTGCAACCAAAGCAGCCATGCACAGGTCTGTGAGCAACTTCTGTCTGCTGTTATTCCCATCTTGCCCCAGCTCTTCTACTAACAAAATTCCGACATCTTCCCTGCCTCTCCCTCCATTCCCCACCCATCACAGATGGTTTATCAGGCTAGGGAGGGTGCTTCCATATCCTGCTAGGAAATCTGTGAGTCTCCAAGATTCGTACAACTGTAGGATGGCTAATTCAGGGTGAAAAGGACTGCAGGAAGTATAGTTAAGCAATGCTTTTAGAAGAGATATGTGTCCCTGCTGAGCTTATAGCATAGGTACGTGACATCCATTTAAAACTTTATTTAGCAACACCAGCACAAAGGGGTTCTGGGTATAGTCCCATCTTTCTTTGTATGTCTCTACATTTGTTTTACTAATTCAGGACCCTTTTCCCTGCATATTTCCTTAAGCCAACAGGATACACAACTCTACTAGCATTAGAGAGGAGGTGGTAAGATGATGAGAGCCTTCAGCTGTTTTCATACTTCATGCAGTTCTAGTTAGTGTTTGGCTAAGGCAGGCCAAGGCCCAGTTGGTAGTGGGCTAAGAAAGAAGTTACAGCAGTCTGGTGGAGAGGAGGCCAGGGAAGACAGAACAGCAGTATTCATTCTTGGGAATTCTTTGGCCTTAGGAGGAGGGCTTTTTCCAGCCTGTTACACTGTGGGTCAGTGAAATTCTTTCTATTCACCAGCCAGTCTGAGGAGAGGGAGTGGCTAGAAAGGTAGCTCAGGGTCCTTAAATACCTGCTCTCTGGATGAGAGGAGCCCAGTTCTCTAAAAGACTGAAAGAGCTGAACTGTTGTATTCAGTTACTGCATTTTTGAGTGCTCTCCATTTCTTTAAAAACAAACTAAGGCCTCTAAGACACATACCTGGCTCATTTTTGGTAATTCTTTTTCAGTTTTAGTATCTTTTTCTTTGGCGAGATCCTTCAGCATCTGCTTCAACTGCTTCTGGTAATCTACTGCATCACCTTTTTTGGAGCAGACACAAAAAAGAATTAGTTTTCAAGTCATTGGAGTAAATTAACATTTCAGAATAAACCTCAGACAGCAGAATTGATACAGGGTTAGAAAATGAGAAGTTGGTTCTCTCATGCACATGCATTAGGGAACCATTCTGGACATACCATTTGATTTTCCAATAACTAGTGGTCTTGAAGTCGACAGCAAAGGATTCTTCAATGGTGACTGGCTGTCTCGTTCGTTCTCTGTGAGAGCTATCAAAAAACAAGTGATAAATGTAACGATTAACTCTTCAAATGCTGCGTAATGATTATTTATTTAATTTAAATATCTGAAGAAAGCAAAGTAATTGGGCCAGGATGTTTTTAAACAGTACTTCATTAAATCCTACTGTAAGACAGACTGGTGCTGCAGGAAGAGTCGGAAGTTTGCTAAGAGTGGTACATTTAATTAAAAACTTTGCACAGAGAAACTACCACAGAATTTTGTCACCTCATCAAAGCTGCATCAAGATGTGATAGAGATCTACTATATACAGAGTATAAAGCCACCCAAAAACACTCCTTCAGTTCACATTTTGTCTGTAAGTAACAGTATAATTGGCTGCAAATTATCTCTGAATGCAGCAGATGTGAGCCTTGACATTAGATAGCTATAAATTTAATCCAAAGTGGTTTTGACTGGAGTAATTTTTATAATGCAAATTACAAATGCACATCCTATGTGCTCCCAGCTGAAGGAAACAAGATGGAGTTCTTCATTATGCAGCCCTTTCCCAAAAGCTTTAAGCAAAAAGTTATCTTTTGGAAACTGAGGTATTCCTTCCCTTTTAGAAGTCTTACCCGGTGGGATATGCAGCTTATATAGTAACTTTATCTTTTCATTCATTTCTCCATTATACATAACATCTGCAAGGAAAAAAAAAGGAACAAAAGGAAGTGGGACCAGAGCATTTGCTTCCACAATTTAAAATAAACTAGGCATCTCTCTGTGCACAAGAGAATTGTTTGTATGGACAATACACTAAAACATATGGCCGGTATATTACATTGCAAAATTTTAAGTTGTGCTTGTCAATGGGGAACAGCAGGTGAGAGCCATCTGGTTTGGTCTTTGTTCTTGTCAAATAGACTGGGAATACCTAACCTTATGGAGCCTCAGCATCAGCTAAAAATACCAAGGAGGATGGCAAGGAATCTAGCAAGGGCTGTTTGCTGCCATAGATTAACAGCAGCGTGGGGTAGAAAACTCCCTTTGGGGTCACCATATTCTTAATATTTCTCCCCTTCATCCCTTCTTGCTCTTCTATAGGGTAAGCCCATAGGAGAAAACTACATCACATGTAATAATTCATCTGTTCAATGACCAGTAGAAATGAGATTCTAAACTTTCAAACTGATTCTAAACTGGATTCTAAACTGGAATACTGTGAAGACCTTTGTTTTTTTACATTTAATGCAAAGTTGAATCCTTCTAAGAATCAAAATCAAATTACAATGTAATAGAGGGTTCACTTCAGAAAGTTCTAAAAAGCGTAACTGGTGCAAATATGGATTTACTGATTTTTATTGAAGCTCTGAATGTTCATAGAGATTTTTTTTTCACTTGGGGTCACGCAACAGTTATGATTGGCGCTTTCTTCTTCAGCTGGATTTTGGGATGAGCAGTCTCATCTCAGAGCAGCTGGTGGCCGCAAGACCAACCCTAGCGCAGCTCTCCATCCATGCTGGCCAGATTTTTGTTCTGTTTATTGTGAACATACAAGGCAAAGAGCAGTCAGTCGTGTAAGTTTAAGTCTTCAAGAAGTGGTTACAAAGAGGTATACTGAGAACAACAATCCCGTAGAGAGGATTTCTTAGCATTCAATGCAGACCCAAATAATTTTAATAAACAGCTTTGGGCAACCTGGTCTAGTGTGAGGCATCTCTGCCCTGGCAAGGGGGTTAGAACCAGATGATTCCAACTCAATCCATTCTGTGATTCTATGAATATTCAATCCTGTCCTTAGGCTGTCTTTGAAATCTAATAAACTTCAGGTGACTGGAACACAAAAAAGTTAGTAAAGGTCACTGACTAGGCTAATTACAAGCCCAAGAAAACCATCTGCCCACATCTTCCCCTGCCAGCTGAATAGCATATTATACATGCATGTCTCACCCATGTGCCAACCCCCCACTCTCCCCACCTTCCAGCCCACAGGGAATTGGATACCTAAGCAGCTGGCGAGCCCCTTGAATTCAATCAACCTGTCCATGTTCTCATCCAGGAGCCTAAAAGTCCTTTGGGCGAGGACGTCGGTGTGCTCCCCGCAGGTCCAGGGCGAGACCAACCTGTACAGGTTGGCAAACTGCTGGGCATCAATGCGGTATTGCTCAGCATATGGTCTGCTGGGGTCATGTCGCTCACTGACTGGACTCGTCATTTCCCAGTAACACCTTATTAAATGTTCCCTCTAGGAGAAATCAGAGGTGGGATTGTGGTGTGTAGTATCAAGAGTACAACCAGCAGAAAAAGGCTTTGATTTGCATCAAAGTACACTGGAAAAGCTTAACGTTCTCTTTGTGCGAGGTGTTAGAATGATACCAAGCCCATTCCTGTGAGAAAAAGCAATCTTTAATTAAAGCAGCCAGGGGTTCTCATGATTTCCAATGGATAATTAACAAATTTGAAAGGAGACACAGCAAATCGTTGGAAGAAATTCACTGCAGACTACTGAAACTATTAGCCACATCTGGCCCAGGATGTCTCTAACCAACCAGAGGTACAGAGGGTCGGAGAAAACAAAGAGTAAATATTACACAGGCCTGACCTGCTCATTTATTCTCTCAGACCTCTCAATTTGGATAGCATACCTATTAGTCTTCCCTTAGGGACAGACTGATGGAAAACAACTAGTCCTAACAAAACAAGCTGTCTCAAGGGAGCTGATGAAAAAGGAACCACCAACAACAAATGAATTGAGGAAAAGGGAGGAGTGCAGGCCAGTCCATGCTTAAAACCAGAGCAGCAAGAAACAGGAGGGAAGCACTGAACAGCAAGCCCCAGCAGCATCATCTTACAACCACTAATTGAGGGAGGATACTGCTGCTGTTAGCCACAAAGCTACGTAACGCTAAGAACATACCACAGTCATATTCTCAGTACCTAGTATTTATGACTATGAACAATACACAAAAGAAATGATCCATTAAGGGTGATAATTACATGCTTGGACCTCTAAATCAAGTATAGTTACATAGGCTTAGATGTCCCTGTCTCCAAATAACCTTTTTATAATAGTTCTTTCAAACATCAGCTTGACAGAAAAGAATGGAAGTAGAAAACGCTTTTAGTTCTAAAAAAAAAACCCATAAGCCATTAGAAAATTTGGAATCAATAGCAAAGACCCAAGTTTGAGGGTATTTTTTGCCCCATGGAAAAGAGAGTCTACCTTTAAAGAGCATTAAGAGAGCAGGATGTAAACTTACAGCTGGGCAGTGAGCAGAGCTACACATTTAATTTTTTCTGCATGTGAAAGTTACCAGAACCTAATTTCTTATAGACCATTTCCAAGCAACAAGTTAGAAAGGAAACTGAAGCAATTCTCCTTTGAAGGATCAGTACATTAGTGTTCCTCTTTAATAACTAGGCAGCTGCAGAAAGGACAAAATGCCAAGATCCCATCCAAACAGTACCACTGTGGCAGAGGACCCAAGGTCTAAAGCAGCACTGCATCCCCTACTTCTCAAGGACACCAACCTTGAATAAGTCGTACAATTCCTCTAAATCTTCAGGAAGAATCGAAACATCTGGGATGACAACTCGGAGCTTAAAAATAAAGACAATCACGTTAATGACAATTGGTTTTCCCCTGTCATCACTGACATGGGCAGGCCCATGAGCCCCACAGGGACGGTTTTTACTTGGTACAGCTGAAAACTACAGTATTGAAAAATCTCTGCAGTTTTTTCCCCTTCTTTAGGTTCATTGGTTGGACAGATCCATGAAAAGAGAAATCCCTCTAGGGCTGTTGGAAACAAAGACAGGAAGTCTCTAAGCTACAGGTCACAGGAGGCCAGGGAAGCATTGAATGGCCCTTGGTCTCTTCTAACACTCCTCCCCGGGGCATCTGCCTAGGGCCATGGACAGAGACAAAGATGCTGGGCTGGACAGTCTTGCCATTGTTCCTACTGTTAAAGCCTTCATACTGTTAAAGCCGCAGTAGAAAATAATGCATGTGGCCACAAAAGAAAAACCAAACCCATGAGCATCACCAGGAAAGAGTTTTTTCCAAAGGTGGTAATGATTCTTCCCTTTTTCCAGATCTGGTAGTGTCTTTCACAAAAAAGGCACCTGCCTCAAGAGAGGACATGTTAAGCTACCTCAGTCAAAACAGTATCCTACTCACCACATTTTGCTTGGTTGTGTCTTCGTGGCTCTGCAGGACACGTATTCGGTGTTTGTAGCGCATATGCTCTATTTGTGCCACAGAGTGATCTCCAAATTTCTACAGGGAAGCAACAGAAGTTTATTATTTTTATAGCATTTTATGATATTTGTGTTTCTTATTTACTGGAAATCCAACTTTTAACATATTTAAGGTATTTTATGAGGAAAGAGCATGCCCAGTCTCTTAATGTAGTGTAGGTATTTATACCACACTTAGCCTGGTGCATTTGAGCACTTAGTCGAGGAATCTGTAAAATGTGTATTAACTTTTAAAACATTCATGTTGAATTTAAACCTTTTTCTTTTTTAAAACTCAAACTTAACTGACCAGTCAACACAGATCAGCATTTTACCTCATAGGAATCATGAATTAGGTTAGCTATTTCAGTCACTGGAGAGGGTTCTTGGTCATCACTGAAGAATGCATGGTGGTTACCAATAGGGGGCAGAGGGCTTTCCTCGTTTTTGACATGCTCTAAAAACCTGAAAGGAAAAACACAGAAGCAACACAGATTACTCTGCACTTTGATTTTTTCTATATAAATAACCAAACAGGTCTGATGGCTCAGACTTAGAAATAAATTGGATTTTGGGCTGCTGGGCTTTTCAAAAATGCCTTCATGATTACTCATCTGAGGAACAGCAAGCCAGCCAAATGACTAAATGCAGCCCAAGGAAGAAAACTTCTGCCTCCTTGAAGCCTGGAGCAGGAAGCCCGTCACTCTGGGGAAGGCACGAAGAGCAGCAGTAAATACTGCACACTGACGCAATCAATGCATGTCTTGCACTGCCAGGAAATGTCACAGGACAGCTACTCATCCATGTACAAAGTCCATTGTTTAAGGCAGACATTGAAAGCAGCAGCAGCAGCAAGGCAACACAGAGGGTCTTGCCAGTGCCTACAGAGTCAATATCACAATGGCACCCAAAAGCCTTTTTTATGGCAGAATGGCCCGTGATGGAAGGAGTGCTCCTGCCCAGCCATACCTGCTCAGAATCATCAGGGCCTGCCCATCATCCTTGCTATTACACAGATCTACGGCATTGGCTTCCAGTATAGCCAAGCCCAACTGGAAAATAGCTTTGATCCCATCATAGAAGAAGCAGTCCACAACATTCACAGCACTTTCCAGGGGCATGATGCTAAGGAAAAGGGTAAGGAACCATGAAAGAGAGATGGAAGCTAAGGCTGTCAGGTCCTTCATATGTTCAGCCAGCTCTGGAAGTTGCTCTTTTATAAGCTCTTCAAACACTGACTGGTCTACCTGAGCACCTGCAAGTCATAAAGAAACAGTATTAGCCAGGACTGACACAGGAAAAAATATTCTTTACAGCTAATGGTTGCTGTCAACTATCAACTGCAAGATCTTCTTAAAATTTAAACTGACAAGATACATACACATCTACAATGAAAAATCCCACTATGCTCCTGCTGGGATCTCAGCCCCAGTCCTCATGTCCATAATCCTTACTGTACAGCTGTCTACAAAAAGACTGTGTTGATTCTCCAAAGTGCCTTTACGGTGCAATGAAACAGTAATAGTAGAGCTGTTGCTTTTGGCTAAAAGAGCACAGAATAATAAAGTGCTAGCAAAAGCAATTTTTGAAGTGTTTTACTTTTCAACTTGGGATCTATGCAATGAAAATAAGACGTTCCTCTCTAGTGTATATACTCAAGCAAGCAGGCAGTGGAGCTTTTGTTCTAAGTGAAAAGAATACAAGATGGAACTCCAGATATGGCTACACACACTGAGCAGGAAGAAAAATATTTACACGTCAATACATGCACAGATATAAACATATACTCATATGTATCTACATATAAAGAACAAAGGATTTCTGCAATGCCTAAATACAAGCTTTCCTAACTGTCCCAACCCATCCTTCCAAAAGGAGCAGATGTGGGCTCTGTTTTACCTACTAGCTCAGTCCTGCTTTATCAGCAGCTATTGTAGAATCAGTGTAGTTTCATCACTGAAGTGGCCTGTGTCTACAGACCAGATCTGCCACATCAGAGGCTCTAACCAAAAACTCCACAAGTTAAAAATATTCCCAAGTACAAAATGCAGGTAGCTTTTAAAATATTTTTCCTTCCTTTCAAGCTACTTAATTTCTTTCTCATACTTCATGTTCTGCTAATACTAGGAGACAATTTTAATTACTATGGAATTCCAGAGACATATATACCCTTATCACTCAAAACTTCCGTGGTCCAAAAGCAGAATGTAACCTGGACAATTCATGGCAGACAGCCAGAATCTTTTGGCTTTCCATCCAAATCATAAAAACCCCCAGCTATGACACTCTTCTGTCTTAGAACTTCTCACATCAAGCCACAAAGAGCTTCTGCTGGTGGCTGAACAAACATTGCAGCACCACAAATGAAAAATAAGTGCCCAGGGACATGCAAAGAGCTCTTGAGAAACACATCAAGCATGGTGCTTTGCTTTGAAGAGAAAGCCTTCTCACGTCATAAATAAAAGGGTAAAGAAAACAGAGGAGAAAACCGACTGAGGTTACTCAACAGAGGGCAGGTTTTGTTTGGGTTTTTTTTAACAAGCTTCATATAAATAATTTAATAGCCATAGTTAATATTGACACAAAAGACTGAGCTGGCTAAAGGGGTATTTGAAGGAAGCCAGAGACAGATAGGCACACGCATATAAAATACTCAGGCAGCACTGGCAAAATCAGAGGTTTAACAGGAATGTGCAATGCCGCCCAGATCTTTCATTGATCTTGTTATAATTAAGTGTTGACACTGTAGATTAAAGTCAAGCAGGTGTATGCAAAGTGACTTTTATGCCCATCTCTTCATTAGGCTCCCAGAAACCACAAAATCTGAGCAACTCTAACATATTATAGCATGAAACCATGATGAGGTAGAAAAATATCAGGGTATCCATTTAAAAAATTATGACCCAAGATGCAAACTAAATGACATCTCCAAGACTGAAAGGCAAATCATAGAAATTAAATTAGATTTTCAGTGTTCAAGAATTATTATATCAAGATGAAGACAGACTAACAGACAGAGTTAAGACTGACTGCTGGTTTATGGAGAAAATGGAAAAGTCATGGTAACATGAGAATAGAATACGCATGACCTTTGTCACCACTTTTGACCCAAGTATAACTTGTTCCTATCTTTTATCTGTTTATAATTTCCTCTATGCATTGCAAAAAGGGAGAAGGACAGAGGGGATTCCTGAATAAGGACATAATGCGTGCCAGCCCTGCCTGCAGACTTTTCCCATTTACAAGAGGGGAAATGATGAAAAGACTTGTGAAAAGACAGATTGGTCATAGCTGGCAAAGCGGAAGGAAGGAGACGGTCGTGTAATAAAAAGATTGAGTAGGACTGAAGTGCCTACAGTTTGAAAGCAAAACCTATTAAAAATAAAATAAATACAAGATTCTGAATATCATAAAGAAAAGGCCCAAGAGAAGATGGAGCTAAGAAGGCCTGTTATAACCAAGGTCATTCATTCAGTAGCTGTTTTGACTGTACACATTACTGGCTGACACTGAAGAGGAAAAGTACAGTGACAGGTAGCAAGGTCAGAGATCACCAAATTTATAGAGACCAGAATTTGGACAACAGTGTTGGCAGTGCGAAGAGGGAAAGTTAGGTCTTGGAAGTATTATGCAGGAAGAAACAATACAAAATTTAGACAAGAGCTGATTGCAAATCAAAAAAGAAGGTCAACAGAAATGCAAAGCCAAGAACACTAACTCAAGCAACAGGAACCAGAGCAGAGGCAGGGTGAAGAAGATCAGTAGCACGGATTTTGGCACACTAAGGTCTAGGGTAAATCAAAGCTGCAGAAATAACTGCTTAGTGAAGCGAGCATGTTGCAGAACTACACTGCTGCCATTTGACTGGGGGAGCAGGGGAACTTATGAGCTGAAGCCCCTGGCTCTTCACACTGTGGTGAGCCATAGCAGTACCTCTTCTACAGTCACAGTACTCTTTCCTTTGGGTACAGAGGACAAGAAAACAGAAAGACAGGATGACAAAGACTATCAGCACTCAAACAATGCAGGCTGTAGCCACGGCAAGTAACAGGCAAAATAGAAAACCAAAATTAAGTACAACTCAGGGCAGCAATTTGGCTGGCCAAGTGGCATAACACAAGTTTGGGTGTGGAGAATGTTATTTAAGGGCAATAACGCAGCAAGCACCAAAGTTATCAGTAACTCAAGACAGGCTGATGGTATCTAGAAATGCACAAGGACAGATAAAGCTGTGTTTCTGTTTTAATCAAGGAAGGAGATAGACAAACATGGAAGTAAGTCATCAAGATAGCCGTTTAAAGTCACATTTGGAAACAAGAACCAAAATGCTGACAAGCAGGATAGTTACAGTGCCCAATACATAACTACAAAATACCAATGGTATTCAAAGCACCACAAAACACCCTACACATCCAGCTAACTTTGGAATAACTCTGCTTTAACTTTCCTTATCTGCCAGTTCAGCAATAAGACAATAATTGTGGCGGCACAGTGTCAGGAGGGAGGTGTAACAATCCCATGCTCCAAGCAAAAGATTGGATAACTCAGATGTGTTCTCCCTCTCCCCAGGCAGCACAAGAGTGCCCACACCATTTCCAGCTCCCAGAACCACTACTGCCAGGGATTTCCTCCTGTCCCTACCTCTCAACTTACACTGATCCCCTCCCTTTGCTACAGCGATGGTGTAACAGCAGACACTAAAGAGTAGCTAAAGAGTTAAGAGTAGCTAAAGGTTAACATTAAAAAGAAAATAAGCTATCAAACATTTGTGTAAGAAAAGGAAGTAAAGCAACTACAAAGAACAAAAACTGTTTCTTGTATGCATACCTGCAATTACTGCCTCAAGCTGCTCAGCCCTTCTCTTTCTGTGCACTAGGCAGCCAGACTTTGCACAGCAGTCTTAAAAATAGTTGCACTGAAAGTAACAGCAGACATAGCGCACGCACTAGAAGGCACACACTGCAGAAGGACTGAGCTTAGTTCTTAATGCAGCATCTAACATTCAGAGGGTTTTGTATCAACCCCTCCTTACAATGGGCCAGTTCAGATGCAAGCCTGTATTGCTCCAGCAGCCAGGCAACTCAGACAGGTCAGATCAGAAATAGCTACCCTAGCAGATCTTTCAAGATGAACCCCCTAGGTTCATCTTGAACAGCTTGCGTCTCCAATACTGAACACATACACACACACCTCCCCACCCCAACCAAAATATGCAAGCTCTTCTATTTTTACCTAACAGGCAAAAGCGTCACTGCCTTCTGACCAACAGGTAAAAAAACAAACTGTAAAACTGAGCATATATTTATAGTTCTTGCACTTCAAACCCTTCAAACCAAAACCAACCCTAGCTGGAACCTGAGCAGCCACCTCTGCTGCCCACACTGCACAAGTCAATGGACCACCTCACCTGTGGGTTCTGGATCTCAGAAGACCCTGAGCATTTCACTCATCCCAGTGCCATTCAGCTGCCCCTTCCCAGTTAGCAAGAAGAGAGGCACGAGCTCACCTATCACTCGGTGATTGAAGTAATCCGGCAGCATTCGCTCACACACAGCAACCAGCAGCCAAAAGGCTTCTTCCTCTTTGGCATACAACAGCAACACCGAGGTCAAAATGTTCATAGACTTACAAGGGCAAAGAAGAAAATGGGATTTGTTAGTGATAGCAAATCCTACTGACAAAAGCTACATTGTGGCTAATTTTAAAGAGAGAAAAGTAGCCTAACATGATGTAAACTGAAAAGAAGAACCAGCAAAGAAACCCTAAACAGCAAAACAGCAAGAGAAAGGTAACAGACAATGAGCACATAGTTGCAACCTACAGGCATAACAAGTTTTTCAAGCTTATGTTCACTGCTGTTCATAAAAGCAATAGGAAACAGTGGAAAAAAACCACAGCATTGGATTTGCCCAGATAAAAAGTAGGCAACTGATAGCGTAGTATGTTTTGGGGCTGCTTTCCCCTCCTTCCTGCATGACCAGCCTGATGTCAATCAGAATTCAGGGAGCTGCATAGCAGGCAAAGTTATTATTTTAGCTAGCCTAATTACTTTTGTAATTTATCATTAGTTTGGAAAGAAAGGGGTAGAACTTCAGTTCATTAAACCCCTGCCCCAGTGCTCTATGTGAATCTCATCTACTTTGCACTGTCTCTAAGTATTGTACAAGAAAAACACTTCTGAACACAGAAAGCATCAGAAACAACTTTTTTCCCCTCTTTAACTCTAAATACAGTTTGCAAACTGCTGAGGGAATACTTGAGTTAAGCCAAAGCCCTCAGTTAAGCCTATGCACTTGTTTTCCAGAGTAAGTTATATTTAGCAGCTAAAATTATGTCTTTTCCTAACTAGAAGGACATTATTTATCAAAACCACCATTAAGAATACTCCCAAGAGTACAATAAAACTGGGAGAGAGAGGAAAGAGCTAAAGAGGCAATGAGCATTATCCCACTGGGGGTTTTTCACCTGGCAGTATCCAATTTTGGGGTTCCTGTGCGCGTACGCAGTGAGCACCCTCCTTAGGGCAGCTATTCCCGTCTCGCTCTGGAAGGCAGGGTGCTCAGGCAGCGAGCGGTGAAGGTCACGCTCGATCTCCTCCGTCGCCATACAGCACTTGCCCATGGACGCCTCTACCAAATGTACATAGTAACCAGGATGCGAGGCGAGATCCGTCACAGCGTCTGAAGGCAGCAGGAAGAGAGAAAGAGGAAAACACAAAGTGGATCAGGATGATGCTAAACTTGGTGCTGTGGGAATTACTGTGCAAAAGGATGTAAGCAAGATGGTTTTCCCAAGGGTTTGTGACTTTAATGAAATTTCCAGACCAGTGAAAGAAATTAAGTCCCAAAAGAAGACATAATAAATATTAGCAAAGCCTGCATGACACAACATCATTCAAAACACGTTAATACTGACATTGAGCAGGAAACTGCCCCAGCAGAGTATTACTGAGAGAAATGTACTCAGCACTGTTCACACCCTCCAAGAGGAAAACCACCACTTTTTACAAATGTTTGAACATGTCATACACTGGATTAAGGACTAAACTTGAGATCACATTGTAGGCACATTCTGGTTCTGACAGATCTGTGTAGAAACTAATTGTTTTTTCCATCTCTAGTTTCCATTCCCCCTGCCAACATTCAACAAGAAGCAGCAGCAGGACTGCTGATGCTCTTATCTTGCAATAATTTGATTTACCTAGGGTTAAATCAATATTTATGCTACAATCTAATTGCTGCTTGAAAATGAACATTATTTTATACAAGCATGATGTTAATTTTAAAGTGCACAGATGAAGATGACGTTATTTCAGTTCTCCTGCACATTATGTCTTGTCATCTTGAGATAGATTTTTTACAAATTCACCTAGCTGCTTCCTTGCATTCATTAGTTCAGGTCATCTCTCTCCTGTTAAGCAGTATCATAAGCTCCATGAAAACAACATCTAATTGCCCTTGGGAGATTTCCTGCCTAAAGGTTTTGCAATGCTCAGAATCAGATGATGACTACAGACAACATTTCTAAGCTTGCCCACCTGAGAAGAGCAGCCAGAGTTTGCCTCTTAAGGATTCAGGGATTCCCATGGCAACAAGTTTCCTGATCTTCTCTGTGCGAAACATGCACACAGTTCTGCCATATTCTACAAAATGGTCATCCCACAGGCTCTCCTTGATTTGCTCCCTAGACTGGGAACAAGAAGATAAGTTTTAAAAGAACAAATCACATGTGTGTGAGAACTGGTAAACAGAAATATTTTGCAGATTAGAAATTCCAAAAGGTATTTCCGATACCAATGGAAATGGGAAGTCTGCTCTAAGGACTACAGCCTTCCCCATTTTGCATATTCAATTCACCACACAGGGAGAAAAAAATACAAATATTAATGAAAAAGAAATGAAGAGGAAAAAACTCCAAGCAAATGGAAAAGCTGTTTTCCCATAACTAATCTCTCCAGCCAATACAGAGTTCATTTTACTAAAAAGATTATCTGTTTGAATGTCACCCCAGATTTAAAAACAAAAATAAAACCCAGACCACCAACTCCTACCACTTCCCCCAAATGTTACATACCTTTCCAAAATCCAAGCCCACTATTCCTGACTGATGGAAGTCCGATCTTAGCGCTTCTGCATTGAGCAAATAACTGCTGTCCTTTCCACATTCACTTCTTTCCTTGCTTTGTGAATCCTCTGTTTCCAGATGCAGAGGCTCACTGTCCCCAAGCATGCATGTGGATCCAAAGGCAGAACTGTTCTGCAATGCAGAATCAAAGCAGCGATGATTGAAAAGAGGCTAAGAACTATGTCCCCAGCTATCTTTAAGACACAGCTGGGTTAGTTTTTGCCTTCTACATCAAAACCTTTCACACCTTACTCAAGACCTTATACAAATTCTCATTCACTTGTATGTCAGGGAAAGGGCTGTTCCTTTAAAAAAGAAGTTATTACTAAACTCTAAGAGTCCTTGACGATAAGCTACCAAACAATCTTCTACTTCAGTTACGAATTGAAAAACAGAATCATAGAACAATTTAGGTCAGGTGACACCATCTTTTTCAATCCCCTGCTCAAAGCAGGACCCCTCAGACCAGGTTGCTGGGGTCTGTGTCCACTCATGTTGAGTACCTCCAAGGAAGGTGCATCCACAGTTTTTCTGGGCAGCCTGGTCCAGCTCTGCCTGTTCTTGGGGTGAAATCTTTCTCTTTTCATCTATTTGGACTTCCCGTTGCCACATGTTGGGACTGTTGCTGCCCACCTTTCAGCTGGCACCTCCAAGAAGTCTCTGGCTCTATTTTCTCCGTAACTCACCATTAGCTAGTACAAGACAGGCTGGACAAGACCTTCTCCATCAACCTCTCTTCATAAAGCATGTGCTCCAGTCCTGACCATCTTTTAGCCCTCCACTAGACTTAATCCAATTTGTCAATGCTTTTCTTGTGCGGAGAGGCAGAGTCAAAACTGAACTCAGGACTGCTGATCAGCCTCAGAAGTGCTGAACGAAAGGGAACAGTAATATCCCTTAACCTGCTGCTTACAGTCCTACTAGTTCAACCCCAAATGCTCTTGGCCCTCCATGGTATGAGCACGCTGCCCACTTATAAAAGCTCAACCTGCTGCTGTCCACCAGGATCCCCCAGTCTTCTCCAAATGGCTCTTCTCTATCCTTCAGCCCCTCCTTTTGCATGGGGTTACTCTGCCAGGCATCACATTTGCTTTTGTTGAACTTCACGAAGTCTCTGTCAACCTATTCCTTCAGACTGTTGAGGCGTCCCTCACCCTGCTCCCTACCATATACCTGCTCACTGCAGGGTGGGTAGACTAGATGACCTTTAAAGGTCCCTTCCAACCCAAACCATTCTGTGATAGTTTTCACTGCCCCCCCACAAACATGTCAATCACAACCATGCTCTGGGTGCATTCCATCCCATCAGGCAGGTCTTTAAAGAAGGCATCACACAAGTACTCACCCAAGATTAACCCCCTGAGGAAGACAGGACAACAGACCAATGGATAAACACACTGAATTCATACCCCTAAAAAAAATTTTAAGTTCAGTACCTGGTTCTTATTGTGCAAGTTGTTATAGTGCACTGGGTTGCTGGAATTCACTTCTTTAAGCCTCTGGAGCAGATTCTCCACCAAAGTATCCCGGTCCTTCAGCTCTATGAACTGAAAGGCTGTCTTGCTTCTTATGCTAACAATGATGGGATTAGGGAGAAGGCTTGTGTCCTCCATCTTCTCTATACTGATTACCTTTTCCAGAAACATTACAGAAAACACGTTATGCACCACTTCCACTTACACATCTTCAAATATTCTACATGTGCCAAAATGTACAAACACATATGCACACATGCTTTAAACATGGTTACAAGAATCATAGATCAGTTAAGGTTGGAAGGGACCTTAAAGATCATCTGGTTCCAACCCCCTGCCATGAGCAGGGACACCTTCCAATAGACCAGGCTGCTCAAAGCCCCATCCAACCTGGTCTTGAACACTGCCAGGGATGGGGCAGCCACAGCTTCTCTGGGCAACCTGAGCCAGTTCTCAGCACCCTCACAGTGAAGAATTTCCTAATGTCTAAATCCTAATGTCTGATCTAACTCTAATTCCTAATGTCCAATCAAAATCTCCCCTCTGTCAGTATAAAGCCATTCCCTCTTGTCCTGTCACTACATGCCTTTATAAAAAGTCCCTCTCCAGATTTCCTGTAGGCCCCCTTTTAGGTATTGGAAGGTAAGGTCTCCAGGTTTCCTTGGTCAGACACATCCTACCACCTGAAGCTCGCGGTCTCTTTAGAAGCTCAATGCAGGCACCAAAAGAGTATTCCAGCATTTTTTTATTAATTTTAATATTTTTTTAATGATTTTGTGGCCCACTCCTGCAGAATGGGCTGAGGGGAAATATAAGAAAAAGCGAGTATGATTAAAACAAGATCTGAAAAAGCATCAACTTGCTCACGTGCTGGGGGATGGAGGAGGAAATTTGCTTTCGCACGTTTGAAGATGGGGGAAAACGGTTGTTTTGTTGTTTCTGATTAAGTATGTAACATTGTTCTCTTACTGTTTTCTGTTCCTGTAACAGTGGAAGGTAAGTTGCTACAGTTAGAATATCATTTGGATGTTACTCTGTTATTAGTTGAGGATGAAAGCAATGCTTTAATTAAGAGATCATAACAGCCTTGTATCCATAGCAGATCAGGCAGGTGTTTGCTGACAGCTTCCTTCTCCTCTTCTACTCCCACCACCTTCCCATGTGCTCTCCCTCCATTTAAATAAGTCTCTGATTTCATGTAAATTTGGCAGCTTGTCACTGCATCCAGAACATCCCCTTTTTTTCTCTGCCCTACAGTTTGCAAAGTATCCACAGGTTTGCTAGAGTGTGTCTATGGAGGGAGAGCTTCCACACTGCAGTGTGTTGATCTCAGGCAAGGATGCCTTTATAATGCCACAATGGGCCCAAGCTGAAGTCTCCATCACATTAAGCTGGATGTGTTTGTGGAGCTGGGAGGGTCCAAGTCTTGAACCAAGCACACTCTGCTTTTGCAGTGCTGTCCTGCTGCAGTAATTGTCTGTACTTCGCTTTGAGGATCATGTTGAATCACCCATATTTTTAGGAACTCATGGCCTAATGAATCCCACAGCAAGCTGTACAACAATCCTGCAGGCAAGATACACACAAGCATCCTACTCTTTTTCATCAAACAATAGTTTGCAGGTAAGTCAGGTGACAGTGGATGCTTGCAGCAGAAAAAGGCAGATAAGGACCTGAAATGAAACAAACAACTCTACCTCTCTAAGTGGGATGATAACATTGCAGCAGCCATTTTCTTTGCTGGCAAAACAGATATAACTGTCTGAAGTATACATCCTTCCTGCTGTGTGACAGCGACTGAACGGCGTCCAGAGAGAGCAGTCTACAACTTCATGCAGCTTCTCCTTCCTGGGTAATCTGAAGAAGGCCCGAAAGAATTCATTCTGGGCTCTGGCTTCAAGATCCCTAAAGAGAGAACAGTGAGAGGGAATCACAAGACCCGAAAGCCAAGACATCCAGCTAAAGCTTTGCTTTTCTTGTTAGCCTCACCGAGAGCGAGGGATACAGAATAGAAGCACCAGCACATCAATCTTCATTGCCTATGTGAACAGACTGATAAAAGACTGACTTTGAAACAAAAAGAACCATTATCAATACTTGCTTGTCTAACATTAAGGTCAAAAGCAACTACTGTGGTGACTAGGAAAGGAAAGGAAACTAATTTAAATTAGCTAGTTTGTTGGAGTCTTTTTAATTATTATTTAACCATGCATTTTCTATGGCTGCTGTATAAATTTCCAGCCTCAGAGTTACAGATTTCAGTGCCCAGGAGATAACAAAATTCTTCCTCTGATGAATGTACACTGAGCAACAGAGATGATTTTTATGTTCCTTGTTTCCCTTCCCAAGAGGATTATCAACATCACCCCAGGGATTTGCACCTGCATCTGAAAGTAATGCATTTGCTCAATGAGTAATTCCAATGCCATCAGTAATAAAACAGTTAATGATGATGGTATTCATAATCACCAAATCCTTGACTTGCAGAGGTATCAGCCTCTTAGAGCTCTCAGAACAGTTGCAGAATGCAGAATGGTTTCAGGTCACTTAAAAGACTCAGCCTGGAATAGCAGCACCAGTTACACTCAATTTGGACTTGGCTTCCTTCCAGTCACCCATCCACATTTACATGGAGAGAAAAAGTTTAAATAAACTAAGCTTTCATTACTGAGCTATGCTTCTACAGACTTGGCTTTGGGGATTATTTTTTTTCTCTTCCCTTTTTAATGGAGAAGTCTGCAGTAATTTAAAGATCTATGCAATTACATTATAAACAGACCACAGCTATTAGCTCACAAACAGCAGCTACAGAAGGGCTTAAATTCTATCATTTTCTTTACTGCAAGTAAATTTTTCCAAACATGATTCACCTTGGAGGAATTAAACAAAAAAAGTAAAAAACAAAAAGCTTGACTTTGTTCCATTGAAAGAATTTTAAGCGTGGGCTGAAGTACAACAGGGAGTGGTACCTTGATGTTGTAAATCCCCTCTCCACTCCTTCCCAAACCCTCCTCTTCTGCTGATGCTTCCCCCTTACCCCAGCCCTGCTGTTTAAAAATAAGGTGAGAGAGATGAAGCCTCTGCTTCAGCAAGTAAATCTATTGTTTGGTTTGGGGTTTTTCTTATTTCAGTTTAACCCATAGAGAAATCTAAAGCCATGTGAAGCAGGAAGGAAGATATTCCAGAACAAACCCAGACCTGTGAAGGGAGGATCTGTATCTGAGACCAACCGAAAAGACAGAACGCACTCAGCCAGCATTTGGCCGCTGTTTCCTTCTCAAGCATTATCTTCCTTAAAAACATTATCCAAGCAAAACAGACAAATAGTCTCCTGTTTTTCACACAGAACAAAGAAAAACCCCCTTTGTGAAGGAAGACAAAAAGGTTGCTCCCAAGTTAAAATTCCACAGCAAGAGCAACTCTGATAAGTGCCCGCGGCGATCTGCTATTGTGACAAAGCTGGACCAGGATATGCCTCCTAGTTAACTCACCACTAAAATATTTTCCATTTCTGCACAGCACAGATGAACACTGCTGATAGCATCTGCAGTCAGGTCTGGGTAGAGCTGTGTTCTGCTGCTATTGTGCTAAGGTAAGACCCTCCCTGCATCTTTCGGTTGCAAAAATTTCTATACCTTTATGTGAAAAGAGGCATTATATGGAAGAGTGGGGCCTCTGTGGAGGCAGAGATTGTCTGTTATTTAGGAGGTGACTGTTTCTAATGCTCCAAATCTGCAGTTATCTGCAGTTTCTGGGTTTTCGGGATCTTGCCGCACCTCCTGGAGCTGCAGGTTCCAGGTGCAGGGCCTTTCAGACAAGAACCCAGAGGTTTTTATGCTGAAGAACAACATTTCCCATATGTGAAACTAAGTAAATTCACCAAGCACTGCACGTAATCCCCATACCCTCTGCTGGGGGAAGGCTGCCAATCCTAACATCCCTGGAACTGCCTGACCCCTGCTGATTCATGACACAGGATCGCATAGGGCCACCGCAGAGAGCACACCACAGCCAGGGCTGCACAGAGACAAGTGCTGAAACAGAGGCCAGCTGGTGCAAGAGACCCCAGAAAGAAAATATGGTAGCATGGGGATGGAATGCTGTCAGCACCTTCCACTGTGGACTCAAACGAGATTTTACTAGAAAGCGGCACACCATGAAAATATTTCCTGTTAGGCCAGCAAATTCTACGGCTTAAAGCAATTGCTTCCCTTCCTAAATACAGTCAAATAAAACTAGAGCTGGGTAAAACAAAAAAACAAACAACAACCTATAACTCAAAAAACCCACAAATGAAATCAGCTCCTAAAACAAACCAGACAATTGTTCAAACATGATACAGCAAAGATGCAGTGACTGGCCCACATCACCAGGTCCCACAGCTTCCATTTTGAGTTTCACAATGCCTCCAGCATCAAACAAAAATGGAACCTTCCTATCTGTGCTCAATCTGTTTGAAATTTTCTCTCCTAACTTATCCATTTCCATGTTGGTTTGGTTTTTAAGTAACACATGCACCAGAAGAATAAAAGGCGAGAAGATGTAATTACTTTGTTCCCTGCTTTTCAGAAAACTCAGCAATTCTCTTCAAGCACAGCTCCCGACTTGCATGTTACAGGATCCTGGACTGCCTCCAACTTGAGCACTTCAAAGTGAATGGCAAGTCTGAACTGTGATAACTCCCTGTGCGTGACCCCTATCTTGCCTTCCAAGAGTGTTAAATTAAAGGAAGTAACACACAAGACTAACAAAATGCCTAAAAGTATCAGCACACTTAAAATTATGTCCTCGCTGTCAAAACGTTTTTCTCCGCTTTAGGTCTAACAGAAGTCAACCTGGCAAGATTTTAGCTCTGCTGAGTCACTTGCTGCCTATCTAAAACCTTACCAGACTTGCTGACCTCTTGCTTTTAGAAACCAATTATTAGACTCTTCTTACTATCCAGTCTCAGAAAGTTACAGATTCTGGAAATAACACACCCAATTATATATGTCTTGTTTATTGGCAGAGCTGCCAAATTCGTGTGGCAAGAAAGGCTGCTTGTAAGCGAGCCAGAAGTTAGCTGAGAAGAGCCGACACGGACTTGTCAAGAGACATGTAAACTGAATATCATTCCCTTATGTCACAGGAATGCTTGACTTCTAGATGCGGGAGATGCAATGGATGTTTTAGCCAAAAATTATGAAAGTCTTGGTTATTTCCTAATGTAACTAATAAAACTGGATTAAAGTGAAAATTGCTGCACCAAGCCAGTTGAAAAAGAGTACCCCAAAAAGCAGCCCTCAAAGGCTCCCTGCTAAACTGGAAGGCTGTATCAAGAGGATCTCTTTAGGAGGTCTAGCATCTGTTCAACGTCTTCATCAGCAATCTGCACAATGGATCAAGAGACTGTTGTTATTACACTTGCACACATCATGAGACTGGTAGAGGCTAATGAGCAGAAGAATAGGATCAGATTCAGATTTATATTCATAAACTTTAGCAATGGTGTGCAAACAAACAAAGAATTACGTGTGTTTTCACCTGTACGTCATAAGCTGCATAAATGCAGCATGGAGATCATCTCCACCAGCAGCCATTCAGCAAAAAGAAAAGACCTAGAGGTTACACAGGATCACAAGGCAAACATGAGCCAACATCCTTGTGCTCATAGGAGGAAGAGGAACACAGTGCTGGGCTGCAAAAATGCATGGCCACCAAGATGCAGAACAGCAGTCCTGGAAATCATAGAATCATAAGAATACCAGGTTGGAAGGGACCTCCAGGATCATCCGGTCCAATCTTTCTTGGCAAAGCATGACTTAGACTAGATATCCAGCTGAACCTTAAAAGGCGTCCAATGTTGATGCAAAGATGGTCATGCTGCTCCTGCCTGGGTCAGTACCAGCAACGCTCTTGAACAGCCCTGTATCCCATCAACCCTATGTCTGCAGCCACACAGGATAAGCGCCGAATGTCCAGAGAAGAGCAAGCAGAAGAGCTAAAATCAGGACTGATAACAAAACCCTGGCTTAAATAGGGC
Organism: Loriculus beryllinus; assembly: GCA_039877255.1. Taxonomy (NCBI): domain Eukaryota; kingdom Metazoa; phylum Chordata; class Aves; order Psittaciformes; family Psittacidae; genus Loriculus; species Loriculus beryllinus. Next base: position 19,976 of record JBCJKH010045895.1, on the reverse strand, counting down.
AGTGCAGTTTAAACAAGAAAAGATAAAGGAGATGCATACCAACCTCCAAATACACAAATGGTTGTTCTAAAGAAGCTGAACTCTTTAATAGTACTGGATAGGATGAGAGGTATCAAACTCAAAAAGCAGCACAAAAGATTCAAGTTAGTTAGGCTTCACAAAGACTTTTTCGTGTCAACTGAAGTGAAGCATTGGCATGGATCCTGATATTTCCATTACTGGAAATCCTTAAAAACAGGTTAGGCAATCATCTGTCACGAGAGATACAATCCAAACCCTGCCCTGGAGTCTTTTAAAAGACATGTAGATGTGTTGCTTAGGGACATGGTTTATTGATGGACTTGGCAGTGCTGGGTTAACAGTTGGACTCAATGACCTTAAAGGTCGTTTCCAACCTTAAAGGTCTTTTCCAATGATTTTGTTGGGCAGATGGAATGAAAGCAAGTTCTTTCTTGTTACATCCATCCTCTTTGTTGCTCAAGGTTTACAGCATTCTCGGATTCCTTCTCTGAAGGACTTAATGTGACTGAAGTGACATGTATGACTCAAGATATTTCAAACAGTTTCTTTTCAGCTTAGATCAATGTTAAAAACCTTCTTTGCCTTCATAAGAAGCAAAGCCATCCTCTCTGGCAATTCAGTTAGACATGAAGAAAAGAAACCAAATGGATTAGAGCCTGGAGAAAAGTATCGCACTTTTGAAACCCTTCTGACACCAGTAGTAAAGCTTTTAAATTTTGATTCCTGCCTGGGCCAATTTCCTCACTGCATTTGAGGAATGTAATGGGTATTCCTGCATCCTGAAAGAGATGGAAATAAGAAGCAGAAGAAAGCAACAGCAGAGAATTTAGTGACCTTCCTATTAAAAATGAAAATACAGTTGCCATGTTTCCAGTAAAATTGGATGGCACATAAATATACGTGTAAGAATTGGTATTTGTAATTACCAAACACTTCAGCTTTATTTTCCTTTTTATGGCAATTAACTCAATTGTCATTAATTCCTTTGCAATCCATTGTTCCAACCCTTATCCTCTCACTAAGTTGCATGAACACTTGCTTGACTCTGGCCACCATACAAGTTGTGCCGCAGACTGTTGGCCTAATCGCACTTCCACTGGTCAGCAGGATGACCCCAAGAACCTCAGGAACTGTAGAAAAGGTATCTGGTTTTCAGGATGTAGACTATGCAGGATCAAGAAGTATTAAAAATGCATGTTTCAAAAATAAATATAAAGACGAGCCTCTTGCAGAAGAAACCCTAACAAACAAAAGCAATCTACAGCAGCTTCAGTAATTTGACACAGCTGGAATGGTTCTAATGATGTGCGGATTACTGCTTTTATTTTGATAGACTACTATTTGCTTCCAAATCATGCACAAGAACTCACAAAGACAATTACTAGGGGGAAAATGTCACGAGGAAAATAGATGTTCTTGTAGTACTAAAATGGCTTCAGAAAAAAAAGTGGCAACAAAAACCTCACACACAGAGAAAAGTTCAACACCCCTAAGACATGCCAGCATCAAAAACCAGTTTATCCACTATTCAAACTACAGTCTTGCTTAATCACTTTACATCAAAGTGGTTAGTGAAGTGTTACAAAGGGCACCAGAAACAGCAACTTATCCAACCACCACCTAATTCATGCAGAGGAAACGGGATTTTGGCATCTTCATGTTTCCATGTTTTCCCTTGTATCTCAAGTTGCAGCACATCAGCACAGGTTAGAGAGTATCTTGCCCAGGAACCATCCAGTAAATACATTTTTATATTTCCTTCTCCTCTGCCCACCCCCTAACTTCTTTGAGTTGGACGGAAGGTCAGAAGAAGAAAACCTGTTTGAATAGATATGTGGGATGGTTTCTGTTGCCTGTTTGCCAATACTCATACACCTTTTCAAAAATGCCACAAAGTACTTGAAGGTTGATTCCCTGAGAAACTCCTCATTATAGCACGTTACTAAGCTCGCACTCTTCCTTGCAACTGTAATTTTAGTTTCTTTTCATTACTTAAAGTACATATCCTGCATTTCTTGGGCCAAAAGCAACATCCAGTTACATGTACATTGTAAAAAAAAAAAAAAAGTAGCTCCTGTGTTTAAAGGAATCCTGGCTACGAAAAACCAAAAACCCTGCAAAGATGCTTATGGCTGCTCACCACTGTATCACCTCAAATGAATTCTTTGACATCATGGACAAAATCCCAGTGTCAGTGATTTTCCTTATCATGTGTACATATGACATCGCAGAGAAAGCGCATTTTCGTCTTTTAAACTCCCTTACGAAACCCTGCAGAAGGGTTTGGCCAAGATGTATACTCAACAACACTGCAAAAAACACCACTTGGAAACAATAAAATGGCTACTGGACATGCCTCTGGATTTTGGTGGATGAAGGAAGAGCAGGCAAGGGTATGATTCAGGAGGGATAAGAGCTTCATTCACACCCTGTTCAGAAAAGAAGTATTTTAACCCAGCACCTCAACCCTGATGCCCCAGGCAAACTCCAGCTTGGGCTACTGCATCCTGCCCACCTAAAATTCCTCTGGGCAGTCTCCCTTCCCCTTTACCACAACAGTAAATAAAACAGAGTTGTGTGTTGTGCTACTAGCAGACAAATAGTTATCAATCTTCTCCCTGAAAGCCTAGTGCTCTTCTGTAGTGGGAGAGGAATGCAGAAATGCATTTCGGAGATGCAAAGGGTAGAGCTGACAATCGCATACTAATCTGTTGCAACTGCTTGCAGGGTTTTTTAGTCCAAAACCTGCCTGCTAAGTCAGCTACAGCAATCACGCTAGTGGGAAATTCCACGTTTCAGATACAATCCAAAGCAATAATTCTGCAGAATTGATGGCACTAGGAAAGCCTACATATTGCCAAAATGATAAACAAAATAATGTTTCTCTCCATGGAAGATGGAAAACATCCCTTGCTGCAATCTACCCTTCTATGGAGAATGGTACTTTTAAAACAAACAAACAAAAAACCACAGTGATGTTTAAGGAAAGACTATAAGCCTGCACACAAGTTCAAATGCACCTATTGGATACACCATAACACATTATAAAATCTCTTTTGCACCCAATGAAGTAAAGCTTTGAAATGTTACCCAGCTAACACAGCAAACCAACAGAGCCCACCAATGAACCCCTGCTTACACAACAATTTAGCTCTTTACCTCTTGGTGATCTGAGTAGGATCCTGTAGGCCTGGATCCAGTTCAAAGATCTCATTATCCAGCAGCCTTCGGAGTGTCACATCTGCCAGTTGCTCCATGATCCTGAAAGCCTCAGTGATATTGAGGAACGTGGAGAAGTCGCGCTCTTTATTTGGGGTGGTGACACGAACCGTGTCTGTCATGAAGACGTTAGAGGTTCTTTCCAGCTTCTGGACCTCAACCCAAGGAATTATAAGTTTCACTGACATCAGAGAAAAAAGGCAAAAGTGGGTTGGAAACTGCTTACATTTTTCGTATTTGGGAAATAGCCAAACTAGGAATGAAATGCAAACATTTTGGAAGAGGAGAGAGACCCGTTTTTGCAGACAAAGTCCAAGCAAAAGCTGAAATGCCTGTTACTACTCTACATCCATTCTCTCCCACTCCAAAAGACTGTCTTTTTCAGAATCTTGCCCTCAAAATTTTACCTCTTTTCATACAAAGCACTGAACTGGGGAGCTCTGCCTTTGCAGAATACCTGCCATACGCTGTGCTCTATCTCTTTTACAAGTCACTTCTGCAGCCTGCTTCTTTACTACCAGAAGAAACAGTTTCAAGAGCATGAAGGTAACAGGGAAAGGCTTTGTAATCTAGAAATAAAACTGTGGGCAGGTAGAAAACAAATTACAGGCATCGTACTTTAACTTTTATTTTAAAATAAAGCTAACAGCTTCCATACACAAGGAAGCTTTTACACATGGACATTTGTACAGACTTTGGTTACTACCATAAAGAGGGTGTTCAAAAAAAATGCCGCCTAGGTTTTGGGATCTTCCCATTTTGGTTACTTTTTACTGAAAAGGTGCACAGCCAAATTTGTCCTAAACATTAACTGTAGTTGGACTTGTTCATAGAAAAGAAAAAGTGTAGGACATTGTTCTCCGTACTTGAACATTGCTGAGGCATATAAGTACAAACGGTAAAAAGAATCAGCTTATTTTAGATAACCACTGCAAGATGTTACTTGCCTCTCTCATACGAATCTCTGGGTTGAAATTAGGCTGAAAGGACTTTAAAATAGATTAAATTTCTTCTTAACAACTGTTGGAAGCTTCCCAGGATTCTCTGAACCAATAACATCAAGAATACACCCCCTAACATCCCTAGCAGGTCTCCTGATGCCAATAAAACAATAAAAAAGGCCGTAATAACAAACACTGTCATATATATATGACACTTATCCATGATCATTAATTACCTGCGGAGCTACCCACAGCAAGTTTTCTGTACTACATGAACCACAGCTGTCAAGATTATTTGCAGATTACATTTTTTCTTCCTTAAATAAAGCACAGCTGCGTCAACACGCACAAACTGTTGCAAATGGTCATAAAATCATCTGTACCAGAACAGCCAAGGGAAGAAAGATTAAATAGCGCCACAGCAATAGCACTATTGTTCAAGCAGGTCGGCATCACATAGGCTGTACAGTGCTGGTTACAGAAGCAGCACAGTGGACTGTAAGGGGCCCAAACAACTGATGAAAGGTACAAATTCTTCAAAGTCTTAGAAAAACACAAGTTTAATTAATAAATATGAAGAAACCTTGGCACACCCTTTCAAGAAACCCGGTGTTCTCCGCCTCTGAAATCCTGCAAATACTTTGAGGCTGAGATAAAAGGGGACTTGTCCGGGAAAAAATGTTCCATGGAGTTTATCCTCGCATTAAGCCAGAAGTTAATCTTATGAGAAACTGAAAACAGGTTCCAATACTGCATTTCAGGTCATCTGAACATAAAATAAAACGAGGGGAAGGGGACAAACTTGCCAGAAGCGTAAGACTTAATGCTTTGCCTATAAACAGATTGCAGTCTAAAATTTGGGGGGGATTTTTACAGATGTAAAACACATTTAAGAAATATTTTTATTGCAACCCATATATTGCTTTTTCTTTCCTACGCTGTATTGAAGAATGCAATAAATGCGATCTCTTAGCAATATTTTCAAGAGCAGATTTAACCAGATTTAATTTCTGATTGCTACCTGACAAAAAAAGAGACAATGAACCACTTGTTCTACATAGAATCAGCATCAGCTCCTCAAATAGTAACATCCGGAACTATGGTAAATCTGGATTATTCAATGTAATACAAGTATGTTATAAACGTGACAAAATACTAGCTTTGAAACAGCAGCAATTTTCTTTATCAGAATTGAAGAAATGGAAAGCATGTCAGCACATAATGCTTCCCACTGAGCTATGGGAATTTGTTTAACACAACCAAAAAAACACCAGGTTTTTATATAGGATTTCCATGCAAATGCATTGGAACACAAAGACAATGCAACTGGCTGCCACAGAGAATGAGTGATGCATTTTCCACAGTCAAAATGAAATTTGCAAACATGTCATTGTTTGTGGGGGTTTTGTATTTTCGTAATAAATTATTATTAAAAAAAATGAGAAATTATTTCTTTTTAAATAATACAGCGTGATGCTGTACTTGCAGTATCATTTAACAACCTGTGGCATTGCATAAACAGTATTTCTGGAGCAATATAAAGGGTTTCTCTCTCTCCCTCCTCCTTCTCCCATTATCTATCATTATTAAGTATTGGGTTTGCTTTGTGTGCTTTGGCAGACTGGATATATCAGATATAATTGGAGAGAGTCTGCAAGAAGAAATTATTGAAAAGGATATTATCTAATACTAGCCAGAAAAAAAGGAGATTAAACAAGAACTCTGATGTCTTGTATGTTTCAAGAGATTCTATTCCAGTCCTCCCAGCAAAACTCAACTTCCGTTTTTATAACAAGTAACAAACATTTTAAATCTAACTCTGCCACCTTTTGCAGACACAACAAAATAATTGGCCTGAAATAATACCAGGGGGAAAAAGGACCTCTAGCTCTAAGCATGTCTTTGTATGTTTTACATCTTAGAAACTCCCAATTACTATCTTTCTTACCTTTATATTAATGTACTTTATTTTTGAATCTACAGTTTTATTTGACTAGCCATCCCAATATTAAATCCAGACAGTAAATGGTAAAGTTCTTGCTGTATTTATAGCAGTACAGGTTTATATTACTGTTCTTGCTGAAGTTCTAGCAGGATAAACAGGGCTTAAAACGTGCAGCTCATGCACAATCTTACCAAAAAAGAAATGCTATAGAGTTTAAATGGCTACATTCATTTTTACCATCCAATATCTATTCTGACAGGCTTTTCAAAACCACTCGAGCTTTCCTGTGTAGAGGAACACCTTGATCAAAGTCTTACAGCTCACTGAGCAGTCTGAAGGTCTAAAAACTCCAGGACACTCTCCTTGTGACCTTGCTGCACTGCTATTCAGAAGCACAGAGGAATCCCTAAATTGCTGTTGTTTTCCCTTAAAACCCCTGCGTTTTCACCTGGCTCTCCAGGACATAGCCTTGTTATGTTTCCTCTGCTATTTTCAGGCAGGCAGCTGGCCCCAGCAGCCCTTCCCATGCTGCCCGGCAGCAACAACTCTGATTCTTTGCCTATGAGGGGGACCCGTCCTCACTCACCATTTCAGGCACTAAAAGTCTCTATTTCAGAATCTGTAGAGATCTGTTATGTTTTAAGGCTGCTTCACCATGACAAGAAAAAGAAGCAGATAGCAGCTGTATCTGCATGCCTCATTCTTATTACTTGATTCATACTAAAACATAACCATAAAGGCTGAAGTGAATACTAAATTACACAGGATCTTCCAGCTGAACAACAAAAAGCCCCTCAGAAACTAAACTTCAGAGGTGAAATAGGCTTTTCATAAAAATCCTGGCTACTTTTGCCTTGAAATATAGTGATATTTATACCTCTCCCTATCATTAGATTTCTTACCCATTTACACTTACATTCTTTGCCCAGGAAGAAGGAATAAAAGCAGAGGTGATTGATGCTCAAATAAAGCCAGCCTTGCCGAGGAACTTTTCCTTTCCAACAGCAACAGGAATAATAGGTGATCAACTTCTCTGCTTCAGGGAAATTAAATCTGGATTCAAATTTCACCAGGGCTTCTCGGAACTTCTCGGGGTCTTCCTCCTGCTCGGCGAGCTTGCTGCTGGTTTCCTCTGCAATCAGCGCCTGAGTCCATAATGGGATAATGTATCAGGACAAAGCTATGGCATTCACACTCCAGCAAGCTGCTACAAGCTTACCCATTCAAATTTTGGTAACACACCAATTCTTTCTTACAAGGAAACTCAAGTTGATTTGCAGTTGTCAGAAAGGGAGAAATTTCTGAGGTGTTTGCATCTCTCATACTGAATTCATTCACTCTGAATGCTTCCAAATCATGATTTCTAGGGCCATTGTTTTTTTGCTGTAACTTTTTCAATGACTTGCAGAAAAATCTATTTACAGTTTCACTGGGGCTTACGATTGCTGTCACTTGGTGTATACAGAGCAAAGGTACTGCAACAACTGTGCGTACTGACCAGTACTATTTTGCTATGAAGGGGCAATGCAGTGACATCTGTCAGCAATTTGTAACATGCTTGGAACCATTAAAAACATGGTTTCAAGAATGTTTACATAAATATAATTAAGTGATCAGAATGTAAATAGTGGTATTACAGCAAGGGAGTTAAGTATCATTCAGATTTAACTGCATGCTACAGCACCTGGTATAATTTGCAATTACCAAGCAGTCTTACTATGCCAAAAGTCCACAGCAGAGGCAGGGGGTCCAAAACCTGGATTTAACAATAACTAATGAAACCTGAAGAATTTTAAGTATGTGCAGTGCTTGGTAACAGCCACAGCATTACCAAGAGAGATTAACTGTATTTGAGCCTTTCAGTGCCCTTAGACAAAGTGCAGCATAAACACTAAGATTTGCACCGTGACATTTTGCCTCTCTGTCCCCTTCTTCCCCAGCTTCAGAGCCCTCTGAGATCACAGCAGCAAGGTTGCAATTCACCAAAACCATTATTATTCCTACAGATTTCCCAGACCAATACAAATGGAGTACTGGGGAAGAGCACTTCATTAAAACTCTTACTAATGAAAACCTTGCAGCAGGACCTGAGGTACAAGGGTCACCAGCAAACCTGGATCCCGGCCAGCCATCACTGAGCTCCTCTTGGAGCTCCTCAGGACACCAGGCTTTCTGAGTTTTACTGCATGTGCCATCGTTATTTTAAACATTGTCATTAGACACCAAATTTCTTTACTTTTAAAATTCTTTAAGCTTGCAAAAGGATGCTCATTTCTGCAAGCCTGTGTCCAGCCATAACCCTCACTGCAGTGCCCTGCCGTGGCTCCCATATCCTGCAAAGCCACCATCAGTTTCCATGCTGATCTATATGATGCAGGTGATATTGAACAGGGCCTTGTCCCTTGTCCCCCTGCTGTCGGACTGTGTGTTTAAACCACAACAGGAGGTTTAGAAGGACAAAACCAGATAGGAATGACAACAGCTTCATGACATGATTTCTAATAACCCATAATCATGCAGGGAAGGATGAAAGTAAGGCAGTTTCCTTACCTTCACTTTCCCTTTCACAAAACTAACAATATCTTCCTTATTGTCAAACACAGACAAAGTATGGAGCAAGTTTTGTTCCAGCCATTCCCAGTGCTGATTTATCTCCTCTGCAGTGGCACCTAGAAAAACAAGAAGAAATTTATTGAAATTCATCCTATGAAATAAAATTGAAAGGAAGAAACAAAAGTAATGAAACACTATTTCATACATTCATTATGAGAAACTGAACTTTCAACCTCAAAATTCTTGGTAGCAAACAGGTCAAAAAGGTCTCATTCACAGACGTATAGTTAGAGAAAAACAAAAACCTCATTATTTAACAGAATTAGTCTTAGTGCTTTTAGTTTTATCTTCTCAAACACTCTCAGCAAGCAAATGCTGCATTAAAAGAAAAACCAGCAAAACTTCATCCTGAGCTGCCAGGGTGCAGCTTATTCTGACACCATGTTCCTTAAGCAACCACTGGAAACCTTTGATTTATGTCTTGTTCCCAAAAGTTCCTGGTCTTCCTTTCTCCCTCCCTCAGTGTGCACATGTATACACACATCACACACACACGGTCATGATCTGCATCCTATTTGAAAAGCTCTCTAAAGTACCTAAACGTCAAAGAGTTTGGCTCAGCAACACCTACAGGGTCTCAAGAGCAGTTTGGGGAAGAAATACAGTGAACACAAAATCTCGGACAAACAGAGATTTTTCACCTTTTGAAGGCTTCCTTCTCTAAGGATATATTCGAGAGTTTTGCTGTGTTGTTTTAAATGCAATGTGTTCACACTAACTGCAGAAACAATATATGAGTCACCATCTATTTGCTTTGGCTCTTTCTGCTTGAAACTGAACTGTCACTGCACAATCCCATGACAGAAAAGTCAGATCAAGACAGGCAACATACAGAACAATCTGGCCCCTCCAGATCTTACTGGAGATTAAATATTACAGGTGAAAAAGTAAAGGCCATGAAAGTTGCTTTTCCTAGTGCCTTGCTAGTGGAAGAAGCAAGAGACATACAAATCACAGCTGGATATCATGACAAAAAGAATCTCAAATAGAAGACCCATTCTCTCAAAAGTTCTCTGTGTGTACAAATAAAACCTTTTAGAGATGCAACATGTTGCCTCACAACAAAAAAAATTATATATTTAGCCAAGGATTTTCCACTTTCCCCTGCTCTGTTTTCCATGCAGAATGCCAACTGGCAGGGAAACTTTCCAAGCTTTAACTTCCTTGACAGGAAGGTCTTGTGATGGAACTTCATAAATATTATTAATCAAGGTCAAACAAAAAAAAATCATGAAAGAAGAGACACTTTGATGCTGTTTAGGTAACGTACACAAACTGTATCAATGGTTAAGAACACAAGAAATATATTCATTTTATACTAAAATGGCTGCACAAAGCAAATAGTGAATTGAATTTTTGTTTCTGAGCAACCTAAAAGATACCAATCGTACGGGAGTGCTGGTGGGCTGCCTCTTGTGAAACAGGACACGAGCAAGAAGCTTTTCACAGCAGCATCCACACTGTTCACACTGCTCTGAGCCTGGGATCTGGCAGGGGCCTTCTCCCACAGGGGCTCTTTATTCTTCCTCCTGTGCCAATGCTCTGCACAGCATTTTATTCCACCTTTTACCCGCCTTCTTCATGTGCCTGTGCCAAAGGTATATGCAGTTTAACCACAGCCTTACTCCCTAATTTCTTCTTTAAACCTACTCCTTGCTAACCCCTTTGCTCTCCCTCTCCCAAAAGCTACTTCACTTGATTGCGACTTGGGGTTTCTGTTTTGTCCACAAGCCTTCTGAAAGGAAAACTGTAAGTGACTACACTGAGGCTGAGGTTAACCTCTTTTTTTAATTCATGATTAACCATCTGGATTGAAACATCTCTGCCAGAACAGCTGTGCTGGGCAGGGACCAGACTTCCTAGCACCGTTATTGATTTGCAGAAGTCTGTAACACAGATCTGACCCTTACACATATATTATCATTTAAGCCTACAGCTCCTGGAACAGAGGATTGCCAACATACAATTACAAAATGTCATTTTAATTAACCGCCTAATGACGTGATGGCCATCCCTAATGAAGTTACACTAGGCAACTGGCAGGAGCTCTTGCAGCTGCTCCTTGTCCTTGCTGTATTATACAGCAGGGACCTTAATTTGACTCACTGCTTCTCCCGAATCCAGTAACAAAACTCTTAACATCCTCTTTGAGCAAAGCACCTTGCTCAGAGAGGGCAGAGCTGGGCAAGCAGAGATAGCCACTTCTGCATAGGGAAAATCCTCTCAGCTTTCTAAGAAAGGGTCAAGTGATGCTGTTCCCTCAATCCCTATCGCCAGCACCAGCCAGAAACAACTTCTGCTACCATGGTTCTTCATGGCAACCATGTACGTCCTACCCACGCAGCACACAAAACAGAGCCCTCTGCTTTCCGTTCTGTTGATATAAATCTCATTTTCTCAGAGCTGAGCATCCATTCAGAAGAGCCGAAGAGAATTTTATAAAACATTAAATCTGATAAGTCTATGTCAACAAAAATCCTGAACCATTCCAACCAGGCAAGTTTTTGATTTATAGTTCCTTTCATATAAAGAACAACCCCTATGGACAGTAAGAGGCTGGACAGGGCAAGGATCAGCTCCAGAAAGGAATTTACATATATTCAAATGACCAAAAAGCCCATGACAGCAACACAGAGTTTACTTTCCCAGTGAAAGCCACTTGACATCATAGAGGACTGTAAGGCTCTGATGACCATAAGCAAAGTTCTTAAATTCCTCCATGAGATGGCATTGTTTAAATATAAAGAGGACGAGGTAGGGATAGATGCAACTGCATAGAGCAATTGCAAAACAAAGAAAACCTAGCCGCGACAAAAATAGCACAAACAGACTTTACACAAGCTTCTTCACACAGATCTGGCACAGGGAAGAATTCCTAGTATTAATGGGGAACATGCAGACGGATCTCTGCTGAACTAAGGAATAAATGCTAAATGAGAATGTACAGAGGAACAGGGCAAATACATAGATTGCCCTTTCCATTTAAAGGACTTCCATATCAAACACTATCAGCAACATGTCAACACTTACATTAGCTATTTCATGGCTTGATATATGTAAGAAAGGGTAGGGTAGAACATTTTCAGTTAGAAGGGATGTACAATGGCCATACAGTCCAACTGCCTAACCACTGCAGGCCTGACCAAACGTTAAAAGCATGTTATTAAGGGCATTGTCCAAATGCCTTTAAACACTGATAGCCTTGAGACATCAACTGCCTCTCTATGAATCCTGTTCCAGTGTTTGACCATCGTTTTGGTGAAGAAATGATTCCTAAAGTCTAGTTTAAACCTCCCCTGGTGCAGCTTTGAGCCATTCCCAAAGGAAAACCTGCTGTAAATTTCTGTGCTAGGATTTTATAGGCTGGAAAAGAAGGGATAAGAACAGCCCCGCAGACTGGCCAGGCAAGGACAGTTTAATGCAACAAGAGCACTCAGATGGTCTTTACTGTGCCGTGATAAGGTTGCTGCAATTCACATCGTTATCACTCTCCTGAAGATGAGCTTGACCTTCAGAGGTTGCAGAAACACTATAAAAGGGATTAGTGCACAACAGACCAGGCAACTAGACATTCTACCCTGACAACTTTATCTCCTAAATCATATAGCATCTTCCAAATGTTTCAAATGGTATATTTCATTATACCAACTGTGGGAAGACATTTCACGGTAAGCAAGTGAAAGCCTAGACTGGTGGAAGCCTAGTATAAGTTCTTTCTTGCTGTAAGGAACTATTACTGATGTAGGAAAAGATATGCTTATGAACTACTTTGCAAAAGAGAGAAAATTAGTACATAACACCCTCAGCTAAACAAGCTTTCTATAGAAATGTAATGCTCCTAGTTAACACTTTTTCATAATTCCTATCTGGAATTTTAACCAGAGATTAATTTGGTAGTAAAACAAGCTGTAGGCAATAGCTTTCCACACACACACTACTAGCTGGGGTTACCTTGAGCTTCTTGGACATGCAGACACTGACCATGCTCAGAATCGGTTTGGGGTTTTCCGTCTGTGACTCACCAATAGCTATGGCCCAGTAAACTTCTGATCCGTTCAATAACTCACCACATGCAATGGCAGAGTAAACCTGTGAGCCTGGAACTTGGAGTAAAATTCGAAACGGAGCGACACGTGCGTTAGAGTCTAACACGGCGTCCAGGGCACCAACCAGGCGACCTGCAAAGAAGAAGAGGGAGGGAAGAGAATTAGCACCAACTTTTCACTTCTGCTGCCAGCAAGTCTTTTCATGTCTGAAGCCGTAAAATTGAAATATAGAACATAATGATAATGATTCCTCTCCATTTTGTGCTGTGATTTACAGATGTTCAAAATGTGAAAGGCAAACCAGATTAGAAGATCAAAAGCATATAGAGATCTTTGTGTTTCCAGTTTTGCCTCATATATATGTATATAACCACAGAACTGAAGTGGAAAGACCGGAGGGCACCTTAAGAAGTTACCATTCCAGCTCTGCTCTGAAGCTGGATAAGTAACACCTATGCCATAAGTGGTGTTTGTCTAACCTGTTCTTCAAAACCTCCCACAACCAAGATGCAACAACTTCCCCAGCAAGCCTCTTCCACTATTTTCATTAAGTATTCTTACAGAAGGAAAACTATCCCAAACAAACAAGTCAGCCACCACAATCTTAAACTTTCTTGCTGGAAATTAATCCTACTCCCTGGAAGAGCACAATTAGCCACAGTCATTTCTGATGTTAATGCTTGACATACTGAAAAAGTATCAGCATGGCTGCCCACTCTTTAAACAATTTCTCTTTTCTAAAGAAATCCAAATCACCTCATCTCTTCCTTATGGATCATGTTTTTCAAACAGCTTACTGTTTTAGAGCTTAAGTTGGAATCTCTCCAGCTCATCCCTAAGCATGACACTCCAAACTGGACATGATGCTCACTTCTAGTGAAGTTTTAGCCATAAGAAGAGTGGAAAATCTCCTCCTATTTTTCACATACACACCACTGTAATCAAGAAAGCTCTCAGCAGTACCCGTTGTAAACTGGCACTTCAGATAAATACCGGCAAACTCATTTTGGAGAGTTGGAACAATTGCTGCCCCCAAAAAAGACATTCCAGTCTGGAGGCCTTTCTTGCTACCCACCTCCCTACAGTCCCTGCTGCCAGCAGGCAGAACCAAGCTATGCATGAAAAACTTATCCAAATATCATGATTTACAAGCTAGCATACTAAAGGAACACCAAATTGGTTTACACACCTACGAACAGCAATTCAGAAGCAGCTTTACATACAGTTCCCTTACATTGTATACCCTGCAGAGAGGGATGGCAGACAGCATGGAATGGGTCTATTACGTTTGTGTATGTCACTAGAGTATCTAGAAGTTTTCTGCAATGCTACATTTTCCCTTTGCACATGTTAATTTCTCCAACCTGTTGTATTTTTGCTCCTTCACCATTAAACCAAAGCAGAAGGAACCAGTCTCAGCCTCCAAAAGTTTCCCCAGCCTTGCAGTTTTTATAATTACATTCTCCAGTTCATCACCTAAGTGATTAATGGAAACAACTACCTACAAAGACCTACAAAGTCCTGATCTGTCCATCATTTGGACAACAAACCACCGCTAATTAATTTGAATATGGCACAACAAGGCATCAGTATAACTGTTTTCTAGTCTAGGAAGTGTAAGAAGCTCACATGGAACAGCATCAAAAACTTTCCAAGTACAAAGAAACTTACACCAAGTACTTCCTCCTTGCATTCACACACACTGTTGATCATGCTTTCAAAGCCAAGCAGAAGCTGGACGCAACATGTTTGAAAACTGTACGTGAGATAATATTCAGCACCAGTTTGCTTCTCAGCTATAAATATATGCAGATATTATAAACATCTATTTAAAACAGAGACCTGAATTTGGTGACCAATAATACATACAGTATCATAAAACACTAAACACTATCCTGTAACTGCAAGAGAAAGACAAAAAAATTCATCCAAGTACAAAAGGTAGCAAATTCCCTGTGTTCACAGAAAACAGAGCACAAACTTCAGCATGTGGTCTTCAAAACAGCTGGATTAAAGCCCATAAGATACCATCAATTGATGCAGAGAATGAAAACAGGGTTTAACTTTCAAATTTCAAAATACTTGACACATTACAAGAGAGCAAAAGAAGAAGAAACTTATGAAGTGCTGGGCATGTTTTCCCCTGATGAGAAATCTAGGAAAAAGATTTTGTTTTCATTTCATTAAAGTCATGGAAAAAAGTCAACTAACAGTAAGTGCTACCCAAATCCCAAGAGAAAGCTCAATGATTTGTGAAATACTTTTTTTCCCCTCAGAAATCATGAAAAAAAAAACCCAAAAAAACACATTAAAGTAGCAGCAAAATTTTGGTTATATTTCTTAGCCTGTGCAAAATTAATTCCTTTTTCTGTTCCTGAATAACTGACCAGAAAAGCCAATTCCTCTTCTCACTGGTTACTTCTGCTTACAATTTCTATTTTGCTTACCAACTATTAAAAAGTTTCCTCCTTGAACTGTGCAAAGAAAAAAATCACCTCCCTTATCTAAACTACCCACAGCTAACATATTAACTAAGGATGACAAAGAGGAGCCGGAACTAAGAATCAAAAAGAAAGAAAGAGTAAGGTCACTGGGATACCTGCCAGAGTAAAGCCCAAGTGGCTTGGTCCCCCTGTGAGGGCTTCACAAGGGCACAGCAACCGCACACCTAAGCCACTCTAAGCCAGTGCTGTGGTTGACAGGGTGTCCCATCCTGTCCTGTCCCACCTCTGCCAGGAGGATTTGCAGTGGGGCTGCTCCAGAAGGCACATAAGGAGAGCAGGGGAACATAAAGGCAAGTACTGCTGAAGTCAAGCAAGCACCAAGCGTGAGTCCTGTCTCCATGTCTGGGTCTCATCCCTCCCCACCCCCCCGACAAGGCCACCAGGCATCACTGCAGGCTATGCAGCAGTTCCCCTGAACATCATCTTAGTTTTCTCCTGCCAAACACAGAGCAGTAACCTTTTTGGCAGGAGCCCATGCCTGTGATCTAGCACCTGCCCCTCTGCAGTGGTTCAGCTGCACATGAAGTTGATGCTGAAGTGCTGAAACATAAAGGAGAGACTGGTAGAGGGGGAGGAAACAGGGAATTACTAAGAGTGCATTTGCAGGAGCATGAAAAGGATTAATCACTAATAAATATACCCAGGCCTAACATGATAACCCACTTGAAAATGTAATAGCATGAAAATTACTCAAACTAGAGGCAGAATTTTTCCAGTGTGAGTTGCCTCCTTTGGCTCCTTTGGAGTAACTTTTGAATCACAACACTTGTGTCAGGCTTCTCACTGAAGCATGGAGAAACAAACAACTTAAGTTCCCGAGCAAACAAACAAGACACTTTATACAGTACACTGATTTTGAAACACACTTTGAAACACACCTAGCTTGTGAGAAAGCACCTTCCTAATAATAAGACCTTGTTCCATGGAAGGAGCTCTTATAAAATAGGGTTTGTTTATAAAATAAAAGGGTCTCTGACTCTCAGGTACATATAAATCATATGGAGGGTCCCTGGCTCACACATTAATCCATTAGCATGCTTTCAGTAGGGCAGAGCAGACCTCCTCCATATAACAGGCAACACTGAAACCATCTATACTACAGGACAGTCAAAAATTAATAGGAAACAGAAGCAGAGGCGGGGGGGTGGGGGGGAGAGAAGAGCTACTACACTGGTTTCCCTCCCAGAATTCCCATTGTTTTTCTTTTTCCTATATATGGGTCAAGATTTTTGGGAAGCACTTAGGTTTAAGTGTCTCTTTCCCTTTAACAAGCCACTCCACCAACTTCTCATTCGCTTTTGGACCTCCCAAGGCGCAGAAGTATTTCAGGAAAGCAGTTAACTGTACAGTAACGGCACTAAGGAAAGCTGCAGAAGTAGGTTTGCAAAGCCTCCTGCTAAAGACCCCTGGCAGAACATGGCAGGGTCCTCAAAAGGTCCAAGTTTTTTCATGCAGAAAGAATACTCCCAGGGTAAAATTCATATTCCAGTGTCAGGTGTAATGTATACTTCTGATAAAAACAGAGGACAGGACAGAAGAATGGGAAACAGACACACTTCTACAGACATTATATGCCTCTTCACAGTAAATCAGATCACGTTAGCCGTAAGCTGCATTTCAGGTAGAGGGAATATCTACCTGTACTTTTTCAGAGGTAAGTAAGTCTATGAAACAAACCTGGAAAACTCACCACAAACCCCACACTGTAAGTTGGTCGTTTTTATTTCATTGAAACATGTACTTTTGTGCACACTGTATTGCTTCAATACTGGAAGCTGGAATACTTCCAAATAAAACAGACTGTTGCACTTCTAATTGCAAATCCATTTTTATTAAATGTACATGCTTATTACGGATACAATAAGACAAATAAACTGAAGCATAAAAGTTAGCAAGGAACCATTTCAAAATCTGCAACAGGTGGGGAGTGTCTCCCCTTTACAGAGGCTAGCCTGTGACCAAATAGGATGCAATGCACATCATGCACAATGAATTTGTTCAGCTTTTCTTCATAGAAAATGAAAATAAGTCAAGGATATTTAGTAACAATTGGGTTCTCAAATGAACTATCACAAATGCACCACTCCTCACCTTTAGAGACATGGTTCTTTATATCCTCACAGAAAGATAAAAGGTCCCATTACAAGTTATCCTGTGTCATGTCCATAACTAATCAAGAAAAAGGAACATGTTTACAGTAAGTTAATCTAACACCAACTTCTCCTAAACGTACCTTATCTTTCAAACTAAAGAATGCAGGCTCCTTTCCTGCATCAGTCTTACTTAACCACACAGTATTTTTCTGAGACACTGGCTAGAGGGTGATTAAAGCCGAACTCTAACTAAAAACTGGAACTCAAAAACTATCTCATATTTTCACCTTTTAGGACAACACTCAAGAAACGGTCAAAAGCACTAACAATTATGCCTGGCTCAACAGCATATGAATTAAGGCACCCTCTATATAGGGCAAAATGATTTCTGCTTACCTCTATCATATTTTAAAGACCTTAAAGGGAAATTTCTCAGAACTACTCAAATGCCTTCCCCATAAATGGGGTGGTCACTTCAGCAGTTAAGCCATGCTGTAAGGCAGAGGGACTTGGACTGATCACACAAGAGTTCAGGACCAATTATTTAATAAAACCCTCAAAAAAGAAAACAAAAAGGCAAAAAGACAAAGCTGCTATTAATTTTTTTAATTATTATTAAATGTTACCCTTATAGTTTCACTTTGTTTTTAAATTAGATACCACAACCAGTGACTGTGGTTTCTCTACAATTAGACAGCAAGAAATTCTGATGACATGTTTAAAACCTAGGGAGCAGCAGAAGAGATGTGCACCTGGAGGCACCTCTTCCCACTCAGGTACCACGGCCCTGGACCTCCTAAACCAAGTGCTTACATCCCCTCTCCCAAAACCAAAGCGGTCACACAGAAGACAGAGTCCCACCTGTGTCTCCTGTACCGTGGGGAACAGCTTTAGCCACTGTACAAGCAAACTGACTCCTGCAGAAGTTTGAAGCAGAGAGGAAACTGTCCTTCCACTTCTCCTTGGTCTACCTGGAGTAAAGAAAAGACTTGAGGTTTCCACTGTACGGCAGAGCAGCACAGCTGGACAGATGTGCAACAAAGCCTGCCTCGAGAATATCTGCCAATAGAGCCCTTCTGGGAAAACAGGCAGAGGACCACCATAGTACCTACACCCAAACCAGTGTGCCAAGATGCTCGGCTCCTCCAAAATAGAGTCTGCTCTCAGCTGCAGGCACCCAGCACTTCCAAGCCAGGGAAGTGTGGCACGGTGAAGTCCCTAGGGACTGTAGTGACTCCTGCTCTACAAGGCTCTGCAGAGGAACAGTTGGTGGCTGTGCTCATCTGTATTGTGCCAAAGGTCTGTTTTAAACACTCCTACTTTTTTTTTTTTTTTCTCTTCTCAGAATAGGTTATTTTTGTAAGACAAAACCACCAAATTGAGTGATTTATGATTACAGCCACAGCTCAGGACCCTGTCACGCTCTCGCTTCACTGCAAAGCCATGAAGCGTAAAGCATGCCTCTGAATTCACAGAACCATAGAATCACAGAATGGATTGGGTTGGAAGGGACCTTAAGGATCATCTGGTTCCACTTCCATGAGCAGGGACACCTTCCACCAGACCAAAGCCCTATCCAGCTGGCCTTGAACACTGCCAGGGATGGGGCAGTCACAGCTTGTCTAGGCAACCTGTGCCAGTGCCTCATCATGCTCATAGTGGAAGAATTTCTTCCTGATATCTAATCTCAATCTCCCCTCTGTCAGTTTAAAGTCATTCCCCCTTGTCCTGTCACTACATGCCCTTGTAAAAAGTCCCTCTCCAGCATTCATCCTCAGGACCTCACTGTTGCTTTTCACTGCTGCTTGCTATCTCTGCTTCTCCATCAGAAAGCTGGTGGCTTAAATTAAAACAAGCCCAGGATGCAGCACTATGACAAAAACAATACTTCACTCAGAAGGAGAAAGCTGCAAAATGCTTTTTAACAGTACAGGTTGCTTGCCAGCTGATGCAGTTCTGCAAGGAGAGTAAATAGCTGCAAGAGGCACGCTAAGCTGCTCAGACAGCTAATTGGGAGAAAAGAGCAAACCAAACAATTCAGATATCATGAAAATAAAGTTGAAGGTTTTCCGGTTTTTTTAGGACAGTGAAATAGAACTGACAGCTTCAATAAGGCAGAATTAATGTCGGCTCTTTGAAGCAGAGAGCAACTCCATATCCTGAATCCTAATTACACATCTTCACATAGTTCCCTCCAACTCACAACGATTTGCAAACAATCAGCCTCACAACAGCCATGGTGCGCAGCAATTAGCCACACTACACGAGGCAAACAAACTGTCTGAAGAGCAGCCCACCACCAAGCAGCAGGACATGTGGATGTACTCATTCCCTGGCCCCCACTACCCCTGTGCTCCAGCTGGAGCAGAAAGGTGGTTTTCATACCAACCAGGATAAGCTCAGCCTGCCAAAACGGCATTCCCAGGATGGCACCAAATAGCAGGGGTTGTTCGCCTGGCTATGCAACGCATCCCAGGAGCTCTCCATAGGACCAACATCCTTGCTGAAAAAGGGATGGAGGGGTTATGAACCTTGCTTCCACCAGGAGCCCTAACTGGTGACCACAACCCCATGGCTGGCCCAAGGCAAGACCC
>JBCJKH010045892.1:7273-30331 GCA_039877255.1 Loriculus beryllinus | reverse complement strand
GGGCAGGATCACCTCCTTCGACCTGCTGGTCACGCTCCTTTTGATGCAGCCCAGGATACAGTTGGCTTTCTGGGCTGCAAGCGCACACTGTCGGCTCATGTTAAGTTTCTCATTGACTATATTTTTATCACCAGCAGTGCTCAGGAACAAAGAGGATTAAGACTTTAGAAGTAACTGACACAAATAGTACTGTGGCATGTGATACCTACTTCAGCATGTATTAGCAACACAATCCCATTATCCATGTTGGTTTTGTGTATTAGTTTCCCAGTTTTACAAATGAGATACATATCCCAAATGCTACATTGATAAGAAGTTACTCTTCCCAATAAGTTTGCATTTTCTAAAGGCAGAGAGGAAAAACTGAGGATCAGTACACCAGCACATTTACCAAGAAGTGATGCTGCCTGAAATACTTGAAAGGAATAGCAAACATGGGATGACCAGAAGATGTAACAAAAATAGCAGCAAATACTGCAAAAGAAAAAGAAAGTGTGCCAAACCTGAAGAAAGAGTATGACTGGAATAAATTGGTATCAGATAATACACCACACATCACACACCTTGTTTAAAAAAGCAGCAGAAGAGCCCTACAGCAGAATTAAGTTCTTATTTATCAAATCAGTCAGCTACATTATTGCTCAACTCTACCCAAGAGATGACTTCTTCTGGAACATGAGCCGTCTACCAAAACAATTTGTACTGTATGCACATAAGAGGGCTTTTTATTTTATGGCTGGCTCATTCCTGGCATAACTGAGTACGTTGAAAAATCATGAGTGGGAATTCCTAGATAAAACAACCAGCTTTTATTTAACTGAAGTGCCAGAAAGATACACTATTTGATGCAGCCTACATCAATTCATTTCAGTTATCAGAAGTTCAAAAGCATAACAAACTGTAATATATATGGAGTATTTCTGGCATTTTTTAATCTCTGAGAGCATATAAAGTAAAAACTAAACACCCTTTCAGAACTTATTCTAAAATGGAGCTTAACTAAGGACGCTACTGTATGACCCATACTGGAAGGACACTCCTATGGTAAGACAAAATTGATTTCATGCAAATATTACCGAAACTAGATGATTATAAGGTCCTTTCCAATCCAAACCATTCTATGATTATATGAAATGTCCTGTTTCTCAGGAACACACTGCCAAGTGGCCACACAGCATAACTATACTGTATTTTGTATTTTCAGTGTTTCATACTCAAATGAGTATCCTGTTTTCTTAAGATTTCTCTTAGATTTCACCTGTTACTTTTGCATTAAGGTGGAAGTCTTGCAGGGCTACAGCAGGGTTAGTGATAAAACCTCCATCTTCTGGAGAAAGTACAAGACTGAATCTAAGAAGATTCAAACTTAACTGACATTTCAACAAGCAAACTCTTACACATCAGTTGGGGATGTCATTAATTTTTCACATTATAGTTCTCCTATCTAAACAACAGAGCAAGGAATAATTAAAAATACATAAATAAAAAGTTTTTGTCTTCTCTTTGTAAGACCACACTACTTCAGCCAGAGTGCCTCACTGATGCTCATAAAGCATCTGACTAACAGGAGACTGTCAGCTGAGATGTCTGGATAACAAAGCAACCTATACACTGATTATGCTATTAAAGAAAACGATTTCACTTGGATTCTCCAACTTAGTGTTTCTTAAGGTTGCTCAAAAGAAGAGTAAGGCCTCAGAATCTGCAAAGTCTGTACATAACTTTCCATAAAATCACAGAATGGTTTGGGTTGGAAAGGACCTTAGAGGTCATCTAGTCCCAACCCCCTGCCACAGGCAGGAACACCTTCCACTAGAGCAGGTTGCTCCAAGCCCCACACAACCTGGCCTTGAACACTGCCAGGGATGGGGCAGCCACAGCTTCTCTGGACACCCTGTGCCAGTGCCTCAGCACCCTCACAGGGAAGAACTTCTTACTAATATCTAACCTAAATTGGTTTAAAGCCATTCCCCTTTGTCCTATCACTACATGCCCTTGTAAAAAGATCACCTCCAGATTTTCTGCAGACCTCCTTTAGGTACTGGAAGCTGCTCTAAGGTCTTTTCAGATCCTTCTCTTCTCCAGGCTGACCAAGCCCAACTGAAGTTCTCCGCTGGGAGCTACTCAGTTTTGTAAAAGCACCAATACCATGAACATTCCTTTTAATCGTGAAGCCTGAGACCTCTTATATGAGAAAGATGAGGAAACATGGCCATGTTTCTGGCACTTAATAGCCCCATGCTTTACCAATAAGGCATTTTCCTAACAGAGCAGTTGTGTTCTTACATGTCTTATACTGGCAAAAGAAGAAAAGAAAGCACATCCTGGAGTTGAGAAGTAGAAGGGAGGAGAATCCAGAGAACAATAAAGTTCAGCAATTCATAAAAATCTACTGCTTTTTCTCCACAAGATAGAAGGGGAGGGCACACAAGCGGGAGCTTCACAAGACAGCTGCATGAGCAGAACAATACACTAAATGCTCCATTGCCTGCTATAAATAACTGAGCTATCACCAGTTATTAAACCATAATGAGGAAGGCATGGAAAAGTGTCTCAAATAGACCTCATTTGCCTACTGTAGTTCCAGTCTCATCCATCAAATGAGAAGCACATTTTCATCACTATCCTCAAACACTAAACGTTGTTTATTCAGTGCAAATACTGTTTAAAATGTCCTGCTTGTTACAACATCTTCATTGTAGCCTTTCTGCCAACTCCACAGACCTCATCTCCTTTCCTATTCACTGAGCATCAATCATCTCTTTTCTCCTACTTACAGCTTCACAATCATTGTGGCATGAGATGTGCTGCCCTGATTTTTATTTTCCAAGAACTCTGCTGTACCAAAGCTCTGCAATTATTTTTCATCTTAAGGAAATACTTAATTTTCTCCCTGTTCACTTCTATTTTAACTCACAACTGGGATGTTAAAGAGTCGGATGTGGATTAATCATCTCAAATAGAAAAAAAAAAGTAATGTGGCAAGTACCATGGAATATTATTTTGGCCACTTATTTTACTTATTCGCCTTGCTTTGATATTGAAAAAGGAAAAGGGAAAAAAGAGGTTAGGTGAAGCTTGCACACTGCAGGTCAGGAAAGACAGTGCCATCTGATCCGAGAGCCTCAGAGGATACCTTACATGGCAGTCTCGAGCAGCACAACTTCAGAATTAAGTTGCAGAGAGTGAAACTTGTTACAATTGCTTACAACCCCCCATCACACAACTACATTGATGAGACTTGGAGGCATGCAACCGAAGAAATCCAAAGAATGGTGATTTCAGAATGCCAGGTTAATATAGAAAACATAACAGCATCTTATTCCCTCAGTGACATGGTTTAGTGGTGGTCTTGGAAGTCCTGGGGTAATGGTTGGACTTGATGATCTTAAAGGTCTTTTCCAACCCGGTGGATGCTATAATTCTATGATTATGAGAATGTGTGGAGAGGCGGATTTATTGGAGGGGAGGAGAGTTGGATTTTTTGGTGGGGAGGCTGTTTGCTTTTTAACTGCTTTCCTACTGCTAATACACAACCCAGTAGGACACGTGAGCAGTTTGGTAAACTACAAAATCTCACTAAGACAAAACCATTGTTACTGGTAACATTTAGAGCTAATAAGGATACCATCATGTACCAGACACCTTTTCCCCTCTAATGGACCACAGATATTGCAACCTAAAGAGAAGGCCACACTAAGTGATCAACAAAAATGGCTCTTGTACAAGTTACGGCTCAACCTGACATGCTCACACGTGTCTTTTTCTGATCCCAGTGTTAGAATAATTTAAAAGGTTTTACAAAGTGAAAAGGGAACTGTAGATCAGAATGGCTTACTTTAAGCAGGCTAATAAAGCTGCTTGCACCCAACAGTCTCACACATCTCTCAGAAGTCTCAGTTCTCAACTTCAAATGTGAAACAGAAAACCTGTTTATTTTTACACTTCAATAATTTTTAGTGTGCTTCCTAAATTGTTTTGGGAGAGTCAATCCCTACCAACAAGTTTCACACAAGTAAAAGTGCCTATTTCATTAAAAACAATAAAATGAACCTAAAACTAAATTGGCTCATTTTGCAAGTTTCAGCCTACAGCAACTCTGGAAAAGTCTCTCTGTTAATGTGTAGGTTGAAAATGCTGATGCAGTGTGATAAATTAGCACAGAACCAAAGGGTGTTATCTACATGGCACACTGTGATACTATTCTCAAATACCTGAACCAGCTCCAGAATTGAATTCAGCAATAAGAACTTCAGCAAAGCGAGTCTCCTGAGAACCACCCCAAACAGACCACTAGTTATTTCTGCCCTGAGCTTCTTTAACACAGACTAGCATTGCAGTTATGCAGGTAGGCACAAAATACACTAACAGAAGCCTAGCAGCAAGAGCATAGATTCTACTCTAAGACAAATTACATCACTCCTTTGCTAATAAGTCATCTTTCTTTAGCACTATGATGTGCTTTGAACTAAGTCAGATGCCTCCTCATTAACACTATTGCTAGGCAAAACAAACAAGGCCCTTTTAGCCTCCTCCCTGCAAGACAAGTTTTCCATTTACTGGAAGCCAGCAATGTTTCTCTAGTCTTATGCCAATTTTGACTTATGAGATAGCAAAATCATCATGGAACAAGTAGCACAAAACAATCCATGCCATTTCTGACCTATCCTTGTATACAAAAACCATGGTAAGCTATACATACCTTTGAAAGTTATTATCAAACAGCTTCTTGGGCCTAGAAAGGAATGGCTGAAGACTCACTTCAAAAATACTGTCTTGAACACATTCCAAATGCTTACTAGTTGTAATTCATCTCCTCTTTAGCAATTAAATGAAGTCATATTGACTTTATTCCATCCTAATTATTTCCATTTGACATATTAACACTGAATCACTTTGTTCCGTAGTTTCCTGGAACACACAGACTGTTAAGACAACTTAAGAGGATGCAGGCTGTAAAAGAGTTGCTGCTTCATAAACTAGATTTCCATTTTATGTAGGAAACATTATCAATATTGCCTTATTTCAGAGGAAAAGGTGACATTCAAACCATCTCCCAACATAAGAAGTGCACTCTTTCTGATGCTGGGAAATGAGCATAAATGATCTATCAGTAAATCAGGTTGATAACGGGCTAAATGAGATCACAGTCTGCCATAGAGCCGCTGGACATTGCTTGCCACTACTCACACCGTGCAGATGAGCCAGGGGAGGAGACCGCGGCTCTCCACCCTCACACCGGCGCTGCCTTGGCGGTCACCACAGGGAGCTCCCTGTGCCCGAGAGGGCCCCGCAGCCCTGCCACCTCAGGGGATCACCCGGAGAAGCAGCGCGCTGTAACACCCACCTGTACCCCCCGCTGTTGCCCCCTCCCCAGCCGAGAACGCAGACACGGAGTCAGCCCGACCGGGCCCGCCGCAGCCCAGCTGAGGGGCATCCCACGGGCCCGCAGCCAGGCCGCAGGCACTCCCGGCCCCACCACATACCCTCTCCATGCCGGGCAGCAGCACACCCAGGGGACGGGACCCTCGGGAGCTGCCCTGCCTCACCGCCCCGCTCCTCACCCAGGTACTCGGGTCCCGGCAGCGAGAGCCGCTCAGGACTCAGCATCCTCCAGCCGCCGCTACCGCTCCCTCCCAGCTTCCGTCCGTTTCCAAGGCGCTCGACGCTCTCGGCGCTGCTCGGCCGCTCGCCCCGGCTGGGAACACGCCCCCTCGCCGACAGAGTTCCGCACCCAAAACCGCCCGGGCAGGTGTCACAGCCCGGCCTTGGCTCCCTCCCTACCTCACCACCCTTGGGCGAGAGCCAGCGGCCTCACCCCGCCAGGTCAGGGGCTGCGGGCAAGGGTGGGAGGTCCTGAGGTACCTTGTGGGAAGGGTCTCCGGGGGTGCATGGTGACATGGCAGCCTGGCCTTGAGAAAGGGGCTAAGGACAATATGGTGGTCTGACTGTGAGGAGGGGCAATGGACAGCATGCTCCAGGACTAAGGAGGACACCTTAGGGAGAAGAGCTAGTGAAGCTGAACAGGCGAAATGGCACAAGGAGATGCATGTGTAAAGTCATTCCAGTTAGATCTAGGTTGGAAATCAAAAGGAGCCTAAAGCCAGGGATGGCTGGGACTACAGCTGTGGGGGAAAGACTGCAATTAGAAGGGGAGTGGTAGTAAGTTAATAAAGGGACCTTGTGTAACTCTCTTATTCCAGAGAGTAGGGACTGGACAGCAAGATCAGAAAGATCCTTTACAGCTGTGTCCTGCCCACACCACTGCTGTTTTCTTGCAACCCTTGTCCTCAGGAGAGGGAGATGAGGAGCATCAGGAATTTTCCTTCCCATGAAAGTAGGAACTAGCAGAAAAGTCCTCAGCCACAAGCTCACTCTTATCTTGTCTGGGAATGGTCCTGGTCCCAGTGATGCAGGAGAAGCAGAGCTCTTCACATGGCTGGAGGCAGTCCTGCAGGCTCCTGTTCCCCAGAAGCTGATGGGGCTAAAACTTGCAGATTACTTCACAGTTTCTTGTATCACTGTTAGAAAAATTCCAGCCCAGGATGTAATCCCAGGAGTTAAAGAAGGAACTGGAAGTGTTGTCTGTGCTTTTACTGACAAATGCAAAAGAATGGAAATTAAATAAACCACTTGTGCGTACATATAACCTGCCTTTATTCCACTGTAGGAAAGACCTGAGTATGACTGTTATCAACTCAACTTAATCTACTCTTAAAGGACAGACACATTTAAAACAGGCAAAGAGGATGCTATAATTCACCAGTACCTAACCCCCTGGTTATGTGCTGTAAATAGCCTGGGCTACTCCACTGTCTTTGGCTTGCTTTGTCTTTAAAGGATATGGCTTAGATATAAATATTTCAAAGATGAGCAGAGAGAAATATTTAGGGAGCAGACAAATACTCCAGTGTGAAGAATGACTGGAAAAATTAAGATTGTCATAAAGAGGATAGGCATAACATGTGAAATGACGTTATCTAAAACTCATTTGTCTTATTACAAATAGAGCTCATTAAAACATCCTATTTATTCAGTTTTGCTGTTCACACATTTGGGTATAGGCTATAAATTTAAAGATGGGGATTTCTTATAGCAGATACAATTGGATTGTAGAATACATGGACACAACATACTTTTGGGGCCAGGAATTTAGCCGAATTTAGAAAGGAAGTAGATACTTTGAAGCAGAATGAGAAAACACAGATTATGTTGTTACATATGAAAGCATATTGGAAAAAGAGCACCGCATCTGTAGAAATATGAACTGTCCCAGTTCACAGTGAAGCCACTCATCTGACTAATGCGGTTTTGGAAAACATTTTTCCTAACATGATGTCTATTCCGTAACTGCTCGTTTCAGGGTTTCTGGCACTTCTCAGTGAGGAATCTGGTTCTAGGCCACTGTTGGAGAAGAGAAAGGGAATTTGATAGACCCCCTGTGATCATTAGGTTCAGGAGCACAGTTCCTGCACTTTTAAAAGTAGGCTCAAGGTCTTCATTTTCACAAGAAGTCCTTTATCCTCAGCCAGGCAGTTTCACTGACGTTCAAAAGCCAAATGTAAAAGCCTCTCATACTGTTGGTCAGGTCAGCTGGTGGGAGCCTTCTACAGGCTGGGCACTGTTTCTTTTTTGTTGTGCAAACCACAGTTTATCTTTGATCGGTATCTAGAGCACTCATTTGCAAGAGGCCTTTAAAGTCCAGTTTTAACTATTACATTCTAGTATCTCTCTGTGTGGGCATTTATTTATTTTATTCTTGTTCCTGTTTGTTCTCTATGGGTTGGACTTTGTTATTTTCTTTAAGCCAGCTAAGGGAATCCCTTTGGACACTGAGCCCATTTGTGGTTTTAATAATGATAAGTTTCAGTAGTAGTGGCGCCTGACTGTTAACAGCTCAAAGAAAACTATATAAAAACAAGATGTTGTTTCTGGAGCCATTTATAGACTTCCCTGTTTACTATTATTTCTCTTCTGGGCTTGGCCAAGCCAGGATTAGGTGATATATCAGCTGCAGTACTCACCTGTTCTCTCATGCTCATGACTTGAAAAGGGAGAAATGCTGCCAGCCTGACCATAGGCATTGAATTTTCTTTTCTGTATTGATTTTAGATCCTTAGACTGGGGCATTTTAACAACTTGGGAAGCCTTTCCTGGGTCACTGGAAAACATCTGCTGCCTCAAGAAGGGCAAATCTATCAGGGACTTAATGTTCTTTTGCACCCAGCTGAAATAATGGTAATGAAAAAAAGCATTTTTCTCTGTAACAAACCCTTGGTAAATTATAAGAGGTACAGGTCTTACTTTAGGGCAAACCTATGGAGGACATTTTAGGGTCACCGTTTACCCTGGGAATTGTGGTGATGCTTACATCTCTTAACTAAAATTGCTGAATTTAGTCTACCAGGGACATTAGGGTATCTAAATCAGTATTTCAAGAAGGATCAGTTGAACTGCATGGGTACATCTTGTGCACACTCTCTTTCAGATTTTAAGTGACCTTAATTTGATTTAGCTTAATTCACTTAAAAGTGTGGTTTAAGTAGTCTTTCAGAAATCATACCCTTGGGTAAATTGAGCTAATTTACTTATATGAAAGTCCATGTGAGCACAAGTTTGAAAATAGTCAGTGGTATGACTTAAACTATGCCATGAAATAAAATGTCCTTATTGTGTTACCATGCATGGACTGCAAAATTCCTTTCTATGACAGTTTTATAGGTGTTTCTCAGTAATTTGGCTTAAATCAGATTTCTGTTTTCCTCCATTCCCACATACTTTGCCCTCACTATGTTAATTGCATAGCTTACTTTTGCTGTTTTTATATTCACCTTCCTAACCGATACTATCATTGTTGAGCTGAAATATTTTGGTTTTATTAGCCAAAGTTCTCCTGACAAACAGCTCCTCTTTCAGAGAGAGAATTATATAGAATAATAAACAGGACCAAATATCAAGCAACAAATTCCAGAGGAAATGCCTTGTTTTAAGCAGACTGAGTCATTTTGTCTGGCTTCTATTACTTTGTCTTGGAATGAAATATTTTATTTCCTTAGAATTTTAACAATTATTGTTAAAGTAGTTATAATAAAGCCTTGACATACTGGAAGAAAGTTAACTTTTCTATTTTTTGTTGTTCAGATGACAGCTGGAAATACTACTGCTTTATGCATTACAATTACAACATACAAAGAGCTAGGCTATGGGCAATCTTCAGTCCTGTTCCATGTGACTTCTGTGAAATTAATGTAAGCCTGTTTCACACAAACACAAGGAAACTGTCTCTAGCCCTTGTTCATCCTTTACTGTCCAAAGCCTTGTCCTGTTCTGAAACAGCTAAGAGCCTGTCTTGTGCAAGACTTTGCTTTTGCTGGTTTGAAGTTACTTTGTATTGTTTGAGGCTTCCCACACATTTGCCAACTGAGCTTTACCTAGTACATAATAATACATTTGCAAGTTCAATAATAAAATGCGTTTTATCGTAACACACACGAAAACCAAACTGTACTGAGAGGAGAAAAACATTGACTTAAACAACTGTCAATCTTTACTGATAATCTGTTATTTTGGGCACCACAGCAGAGGTAAGTTCTTGAGGAGGGATCTGAAAAAAATGGAGAATAAGAGCTTCATGTGCTATTATTTATGTAAAGTATTAGAAGTCTTATAAGTGCAATTAGGATTCTATTATGCAAGATGTTATAAAAATCAATGGCACTGAAGCTGGATGATTCATGTATGAGTCAGTTGCAAACCCATAAAAACCTCCCATTAAGTTCCTGATTTAATAATTATTTTATGAATTGTGACCAAACTCTCTAAACACATGCACTAAAAATAAGATTATCTTAAATAAAGAGGTCGGCCAAAATCACAATGAAATTATGTGATGGAATCTGTGTTTTCATGTTGTTGATTTCTCACGAGACATTTACAGAGAAAGATCCAGTACTTTTAGTGTTTGTCCTAAACTGAGCCTTCTCAAGCTGAATTAACTATTTATCTGGTCCACATGCAGCACGGTGGTTTTGCACAAGTAAACAAATAATTTTTCTCTAATAATGCAGTATTAATACTAGTTTAAATCTTCAGGTCAAACCTAGACAAACGGGTAGGACTGACATCATTCTTTAATATCAAGGGACTCTAGAGAAATAAGATTCACAAAGTTTTTATCATTCCTAACATTTACCATAAGTTGAAAACTGTAAATAACTCTTTGTTTTCCAGCTGTGATAGAATGTGATGACAGCAGCAGCTCACTTAAATAGCCAGCATTTGTACCATTAAAGGGCTTAAATTTAGCATGTACAATTGTATGTGTAAGTCTTAAGAATACACTTAACTGTTAAGATGTCATATGCATGCAGGAAATTGTGCTGTGAACGTTGTGCCTTTGTAGTTTCTTTTTTATTTACTAGTTTAGCTGCATTTCAGTCTGGATTGCTGAGAGCTTCTTTTTTCCCTTGAAATGTTGGACAGCAAGAAAGTAGAGATCTGATCTAATTTCCAGATCTCTCTATATTGATGAACTTTATGTTCACCTGAGAATTTAGGTCTAATCAAGCTCCCAGATCCTTGTATTTTAAATATAAACCATTCATCTACTCTTTAGAAGAATCTACTCTTTAGAATTTAAATGGCGCTCTTCTAAATTCAGGGTGATCTTATCAGATGAGGGAATATCATTATGACAGGTCCTGTGGCTTATGGAGGCCACATCTTCATTTTAAAATCAAGGGTAGCTCCAATTTGTATGATAAGATTCCTGGCATGTATTAAATATACTGACCAAACTCTGGTTGGTTTGGAGCTCCATGTTAGCAAGCAAAGTTGGCTTTTTAGGTAACAGCAAACTGTTGAAAGACTCTCCTTTAGGTTTTGTTCCCATTATCTTGTCAGAAAGGAAAGAACATCTTTAAAAGTACTTAAGTACCAAGTAAGTGACCCTTCTCTGCTGGAATGCTGCCCCACTAATGATGCAGAGAAGAAAAACAGCCCTTTCTGGCAGAGTTTGCAGGATCTCTCATGCCAAACAAAAACGTCTAAAATGTCTGGTAAAAATAAATATCACTATGAAATTCTGGCACGGGAAATATTTCTGACAGCCAAGACTTAGCTCATCCTGGGGGGTAACCTAAGAAGGCCTGCAATTTTCATTCTTTATTCCTACTCATTGAATGTCCTTGCATACTTAAGCTGCCAGGCTGCATTATCTATTAGACCAGGTGTTTGTGTGAAAGAATTACCATAAGTAAATGGCTCTCTGTGTGAGCAAGACAGTAGGCAAATCTGTGTTTGAGTGAGCTGTTGCTTCTTGGGCTGAAGTGAAGCAGTAACTCTGATGGCTGTTCTGGCTAGCTGTTAGGGGAAAGGTGTATTACTTTGTGTGCAGTACAGAGATTCAGCATATCCAAAGTGCTTGTCTTATGTCTAAATGGAAAAGCAAATGATGGAAGCAAAGGGGGGGAATGGGGAGAATAACCAAAAAACCCTCAACAAAAGAGCAAAATAAAAAGAAAGAGATCACAGATTCATTCAAATTCTTGTAAAACAATCCTCAGTTCTGCTCACTAGTTACACAAAAGAGTCTTAGGGCTGTTGTGAGGGAGCACTTTGGAACCAGGCAGCTATGCAAAAACTCAAGTCAGTTGTTGAGTTTTTTTGTAGTGAAGCACACACACTGGTATCCCAGTCATTCACTCTGTACTGTAACAGTGCAATGATGAATGTTCTGTCCTTTCTGCTATATAATATTCAAGGTGTTTTCAAGAGTGACATCACTGGAAGAGAAGAGACCAGAAGGTGATACAGTGATTGGCGTACTTAGAGAAGTTGAGGAGCAGTGGATGGGAGATGAAAAGCATAGTATGCAAATCACTTAGAGAAGCTAATCCATGGGAGACTGAAACAGCAAATGAAGATAATGGCAATTAATTCTCAACAGAATAGAGGGAATGTAGAACTTCTTCCGAAATATAGTAGCAAATGAAGACATTGAGTTTTATCTCAGGAATGTATTTAGATTTCTCTTGTCAACTTCATCATGGTGGTTTCTATACCAGAGCAAAATAGATTGACCATTCTGCCTTTAAAAAGGCAGTAAGAAAATATTCTCAAGTTTCCAGCTCTTTCTATGTTAAACTCTACCCAGTGTTAATGAAAGAGGAGCTGTTCCTTGAACACTTGCACGTTAGCTGTAGATCTGAGTTTCTCTCAAACTCTGTAACTAGATTCCACTCTGATATTTACTAAGCATACTCAGTGTGCTCTGAGTTAAGTGAAACAGAAACCTGTACTCTCTGTGACAGGGGTTTTGCTGTGCATTAAAAGCATGGCTTTGTGCTTGCTGAAGTGATCAATAAAGTTTCCATCAACTGTGCTGACCTAGAATGAAGCATAAATGGAAATGCAATAGACAAACCTACATTACCTTGAACTCAGCTTGCTAACATGATGTTAATATGTTTAAGAATCCTAAAATGGCAATGAGATGGCTGGACACAAGTATATGTGGCTAGGAGGGAGGTTGGACATGTGAGCATAGGAGTGGGTGGCTGATTTCAGACTCATGTGGAGGGTGTGTGCAACTCTGGATCTTGCTCCCACCTGTGCTTTTATACAGGTCTCAGTGCTGGTAAGAAGCAATTAATTTGTTCCCTCATTCACATTTATCAAGAGCTAATATGAGAGGGAGAGGTGTTAAGAGGCATCTCTGATTCAGCCACCTGATAGGAAAGCAGATGGTTGACATGCCGTATCTCTTATCAGAAAGACTCAAGGGTTATATCTTGTGCATGCTGGCAGTACTTGCCTAACCCATCATGCCAGTAAGGTATTAGAACTGAATCATCTTCAGGAAAGAAAACACTCTTTATCTGTCTGTCTACATTTTTACATCTCCATAGTGGCAGGGCTTCTGCAAACAAGAAAGGGTTGTGAGATGAGGGAAAGACATGTTTATGTCTTTCACATCTATTCCTGTGACTACTTGTTTCTCTTACAAGTATTCTTGTTTTCTGAGAAAGGAAAACTCAGCCCATCAGAAACACTCCACATATTGAGACATAAGGTCACGTTTCTGATTTCGTGATTGATTGCTACCACAAACTTTTTAACTGAATACGGAGACTATTGATGACAAACCGCATTAACAGCTTGAAGTCAAAGACAGACACTGGTCTTCTGTTCTTTGGAAAATGCTTCTCTGCGGAGTCAAAAATTAATCTAGGAGCCACAACTTATTACTTATCCATTTGAATGCGTTTGGAGAATAAAAGAGATTAGGCTTCTGTCTTCAAACTGAATCCTTCTACTGCTAGCTTTTAAAAAAACGTTTTCCTTTTATGCTCATCCTCTTTCCTTGTCTTTTTTTCTGTGCCAGACTCAAGGTATTAAGCTGTGCTGTTCCTAAGGCTAGGCCACAGGCTACCTTTGCAATTCAGACATTGTGCAAGGCCTGGGTAAATGCCATTTCACTGCAGGGAGGAGTCTCAGCAGGAATAAAAGAGGGTGTATTTGCATTATTTTTTACATAGAGGATGTAAGGGAACCAGCAAAAGAAGGAGCAGAACCAGCTTGCAAGACACCCAGGAAGAGCTGCCATCTCAAAGAAAACATGAAGAAAGGTTTGGTGTTGTAGGTTGGGGTTTTTTTCCTAGTTTGAAAGTCAATTTACATAAGGTTTGGCGTTTGGGTGTTGTTGGTTGGGTGTTTTCCCCCAGAGTGGAAGGTTGAGCAGCCTGGCAGGTTGATTTCAGTCCCACTTTCCAGACACACACACACACAAAATGAGGGTTTCAGACAATGAAGCTGCACTTTGGTCATTAAGTTACAAAGGGCCTTTTGCAAGATTCTTCCTATCTCAGCTTCTGAATGTAGCCATTTAACGTAATCATCAGTTTTGCATTTTTGCACTTAGAATTGATGGTGATTCACAAGATGATCACAGTTTCCCAAAATAAATGTGCAATTGGAATGCGTAAAAGGCAACAGACAGATGAAGGGTGAAGAAAATGAGGTAACACATAAGCTGTAACTTATTAACCTGAACCTGATTTTGTTGTAAATGGTATTGTGGTAGCACTGGAGAAGTTGGCACATGGATTATTCTTTTCTTAAGAATAAGTGAGCAGGAATTTGAGAAGCACTGTGAAGGATACTAGTGACGGGGTCTTTACATGTCCAACAGTGAATTCAGAGGCCCAACTGATAACTGCATCTTTCTATGTATGGGTAAAATCTTGACACTTCACTTACTTGGTATTCTAGGCTACCACCTCTTTGGTTCAGTGGTGATACTGATGTGGAACTGATGTGGGTAATGTAGGAGTAATGATAGAAGTTAAAAGGGCCATTGGAAAATCCTGTAGTCTGATAACATGGAAACTGTGATTTTATCTTGAACCTAGAGCTCTGTTGGAAGCAACTTGCTATTTTCCAGGCTTTTCCGTTCAGTTAGAGGAGCTCACTGGTAATACAGAATCTGATCAACCAAAGCACAGGGTTTGTAATGATCTTGCCAGTTAGAATTTTCCAGATTATATCCATTGCAGAACTTGGGTTTGGGAGCAGTCCCAAAAGATCACCAAGTCCAGCCTGCACTGCATCAAGACTAAATATGTTAAGGCTAATATCAGCTCCAAATTACCAAACTTTGCTCCTAAAAATTTCCAGTGGAAGTTTCCAGCCAGCTCCAGTGTTTAAAACCCCTTAGTTGGAATGCTGATCAGCAAAATCTTCTAAGCCTTTCTTGTCACAAATCATGTTGACTCTTTCATGTCTTTCTACTGGAGCCATTGAGGATAACTGATCAACATCTCTCTAATGAGCTCTTGTATATCAGAAAGCTGCATCTCTCTTGAAGCTTTTATTTTCTTGACTAAGGCAAATCTAATTCCTTCAGCTTTCTCTCAAAGTTGTTTTTTACACTCCTTTTTTTTGTTCTTTTCTTGTTTCTCTTCAGCTGTGTTTATATTCCTAAGGTTTTCAGCCAGGGACAGACTCAGCCACTTGGGACTTCAGTACTATGCAGAGTTAAGGAAACAAATTTTCTTGCACATGACACACCTGCTGGTGCATTCCAGAATTAAAGACATTTTTTGGCAGTTGTGCTGCACTGATGATTTATGTTGTTTGTTATTGGTACAAGCCTAAGAGCCATTCTTGCTGTATTTCTGTCTAGTCAGGAATTCACAACATTTATTGATGCCTTTCCTAACAATAATAATTTATATTTCTCATTGCTGTTCTTTAACTTGTTGGTTTTTTGGACAACATATCCGATTTGTCAATAGCATTTGGGGTGTCTGATCTCATCCTTCCTGGCGTTTGCATCTCCTGCCATTGTTTTGAGGTTATCAGGTTCTTTATCACAGACTTTGTAAGCATAAATATTGCATCATCTCAGTTGTCAGCGAACATACTAAACAAACAGAGCTTAGGACAGACCCTGAAAGGTGTCTTTCTGAGGTTCATTTGCATTTTGATGACTAACCACTAATGACCACTGTGGTCTCCTTCTATCAGATGCCTGCACACCTTCCAGTTGCTGTATTTAAAATGTTCATTCTATGGAAGTGCCTTGTGAGATAGTGCCAAAAGCCAGACAGGATGTATCATGTCCATTGCCTTATGCTTACCCAGTGAGCTGAACATCACTTAAAAAAAGGGAAACTAGCTTAGATCAAATGTATTTTGCCATTTTCCATGTGCTTTTTTTATGCTATGAAATCAATTCAGGCTATCTCAAATATTTAAAACACAATCACTCCAAACTTTTCTGAACATAGTAATTAAGGTATCTGATCTGTCATCTAGGAAACGATGTGTAGAGAAGTATCTTCCCAAGGAAGGAATGCTTTAAAAAATACTTCAACAGATAAGACCAAAACTGTCCATCCTGGTTTTTTTTCCTTTTTAAACCTCTTCTTAAGGTGTTTGCAGTTTAAAAATAGTTAAAGTGTAATATCCCCTAGTAATCCTACCTGGTTCTGCTTCCTTTCTTTCTTCTTCTTCCAGTAACACCATGTCCTTGGTTCTCTTTTTCTGACATAGGGTTGCTATTTAAAATCACTCTGAAAATGATGCCAACTTCTAGTCTTATTTCATAGTATCTATTTTCTGTCATTGGACTGGTTTATTTCTCCAATCTGTCTGTTTGGAGGGGGGAAGAATTATGTCTGGAAATAGTTACTAGGATAATAATCTTCTTCCTGTTCCCTTTATAATGACTGGTGGGTTTTTTTGATTAAGCATGTTGTCATATAAATTAATTGTTCATTATATTTAACTGACTTCTTTCTCATCTGTCTCACAATACTTGTGTTATCAGTGATCTATAAATTATTACAAGCTACTTAATAATGTTCCTTCCTCATAGCTGTGGGTAAGAGCAACTACCTTGTGCACGAGTTGAAGTGCATTCTGATACTGATACTGTCTTTCTTGAAGTGAACAAGGCAAGTCCTTAAGTTTTACCAGCATTATTTAGCAACCCTTCTACTTTTCTTTCACCAAAAATATCCATTTTACACTGCGTAAATCTACTTTCCAGTTATCCCTCAAAGACCCCACATGGACATGGGGCTCTAGTCAATCATAGTCTTACATCAACAGGTAGGAAATTGAGAGGTTTATAATACAGATTTCCATCTGCTCAACTGCAGCCTATTGAGGAGCTTGTTGTGAAAGCCAATCCTTCGTGCTTCTCTAACATTTCACCAGGGGATTTCAAAATGATTTATAAGACGGATATAATTCAGGGAAGTTGAGCCTGGACAGGAAAGTGATTTAGCAGAATTCAGTGCAATATGCAGAGGACTGGTAAACACACTTAAGCACCAGTGGGTAAAAACGTTTGTTCCTTGGGGAGAGAAGCACTGAAGAGCTAACAAGTGAATTTATTTGTGTTTAGGACAATATCTTTTCAAGAGGCTTTTGTTTCAAGCACAGGAAAATACTCCTCTCAACTGCTTGGAAGACTGTTCCATGACCTAAGTATATAATTATCAGGAAGTTCTGGGCCCTGTGTCTGTGCTTTATCACATTCAGTACTTTGGCATCTAAACTTCTGACAAGCTTCTGTGAGCCTGAGGTCAGCCAGGGCTGCTCTCATTTATACTACCTGAGGATCTCAGTAGAGAGTATAAACTTAAATGGGGTTTGGTTATGTTGCCCTGTGTTTTAGGGGAATGCAGTAGGGGTTTGGCACATGAGCCAGTCAGCAGCCCCCAGCCAGAATGATGTTCATACTTTCTCTCTCTTAACTTCAACCTGTTGTTCCCAGCTCTTACACTTCAATCATTCTAAACTCTGGTGTCTTGGAGTTTATTCCTTTATGATAATTGTGTGTCATTCCCATGCCTCATTCTGTCCCTGCTTCCCAGTCAATGTCAGTATAGAGAGGTTTTTTAATCTCTGCACCTCAGTCAGTCCCCTCATGGCTACCTGTATTTGTTGTTATTCTTTTGCAGCTTTGTACCCCTTGCCTGTCAGATGCACCCTTGGGAAAGAACTCAACCCATTGCACAGAACTCAATGCCATAGTCTACCTGCTATTGCACTCATGCTATATAAAGTGGATCTGTTCCTATCTTGAAGCTGTCACTCTGAACATAAAGCAAAAAGTCTGCATTTTTGATATCTTACGGGCCATGTATTGTAAATTTACACATGGTTTGCTGCTTACTAGTGTTTGCTGTGGTGTTCCTGCTCTTGGGAATTCTCCTCCTCAGTGAAGCTCTGTGTTGGATTATTTTTCTTTACATTGAGCTCAGTTTGTCAAGACTCAGTCCCTGGTTTAATTTCATGTTGACATTTTTAATACTATCCCTTGTCTTCACTGGTTTACACTTTATTAGTAGGAGTGGCAGAATTGTCTCAATCACATGCTGTGCTGTTTGCTTGCTCTTGTGATTCTTTAAAGGAGGGGATTAATTTCAGCTTCCTCTGGATTCATCTGTGTGAAGGCTTTAAATAAGACCGTTCCTGTCACTGGCCCTTTGGTGTCAATTTGACAAAATTCCCATCTCTCCCTGTGGTCCAGGGTTTGGACTATCTGAGTCAGCTTTCCATTCAAGTTAATACTTTGAAATCAACTGAGATTAATTACTTAACAACAGTTTCTTGCCTTGCCAACTCTCCGTATTAAAATGTCAAATTGTGCCACAGAGGATCATAAAACTGGCTTGATATCCAGTGAATGCCTGTCTGCTTTTAGAGGCACCACAGATTCCAGAAGGCACAGGAGGCAATTGTCCAAGTGCTGATTTCTACTCCTACAACCAACGACCCTGACTCTTTTTTAGGGTATCTGAGATTCATACATCAGCAGCTGTCTCCGGACATTGTGACAGTAACACACCAAGCAGCAGAACGCTTGGCTTGAACGAAGGGAGAAATGAGACTTAGGGATAGCAACACATACGCTGGGCAAAGGGCTTGTGAACGTGGTTCTCAGAGGCTCTCAGTTTCTGAAGGGTGCTTGGCAAACGGGGATGGGACAGGGAGAGGAGCTCTGCCATTTGTCTTCGGTACAGACAGCTGGCACATGCCGGGAAACGCGCAGCCACCGGCCGGTACCGGTTACCGCTGCAGCGGGCAGCCGGGAGCCCGGAGCGATGTTCCTTGGCGGCGGCGGCGGCGTCGCGGGAGTCGGGACAGCGAGAGCCCCGATGCCGCTTTAGGAAGGGCTTCCTCGCCCGTAGGGAGGGAGCCGTGAGGGTGGGCCGGGACCGAGGGCGCGGGCTGAGCCCGGGGTGGTAGCGATGCTACCGGTGCGTGTCTCAGTGCGGAGCCGGGACCGCCTCTGCCGCGCCGAAAGTTTTCCAAGTGCCGCGGGGCGGGGGCTGCCCCGGCGGGGCTCCTCCTCCGGGGCCGGGCCTGGGCCGGGCGGAGCGGTGAGCGAGCCCCTAGCCCCGGAGCTGTCGCGGTTGTGGAGGGAGGGAGGGAGCAGCGGTGGGGTCGGGACGCTGAGCGCAGAAGGAGCCTGGGACGTCGCTGAGGGCGGCCCGGGCGCGGGACCGGGGCGCTGCCACCATGAGGCGTCGCGGCGGGAGATGCCTCCTGCCCTCGCCTCCGCAGCTCCTGCTGCTGCTGCTGGGAGCGCTGCTCCGCGCCAGAGGTAAGCGGCTGCCGCGGCACCCTCTGCCCCGCGGAGGACCCGGCCGCCGTCTCGAGCTCGGCGGCGGGGAGCCCTGTCCCGCCGCGCCGCTCACCTGCCCGCACCCGTCGGGCGGGAGCCGAGCCGTGCCGTGCCCTGCCCCGTCGCCGGGCTTTGTCCGCGCCCCATCCCGCGTCCGGTTCTCGCCTTCCCCGGGCCCTGCCGCGGCGGGTTGGAGCCGGGTCCCCCGGCACGCTGGGACGCGGGTCCCGGCTGCAGCGCGGAGCCCACGCGGCCACTGCCCCCCGCGGAAGTTCGGCGGCGGGCGCGGGCTTTGTTCCCGCGGTGCGAGCGCCGGGCCGGGCTGCGCTGGGGCGGGCGCGCAGGTTGCCTCGGAGCCTGCCGTGCCCGGCGTGTCGGGACAGCCGCCGCTCCGGAGCAGGAATGCAGCCGCGCACCCGCCGCCACGAGCCCCTTAAAGGTACAGCCCGGCTCCCCGGCGGCGCCCAGGGCTACCTGCCTCGAGTCGGCGGGGCCCGGGAACCCTCCTCTGTCGCTAAGCCTTTGGGGAGTGTGGCCGGGGTCGGAGCGGCACCCAAAAGAGTGGTGAGGGCAGGAGTTGCCTGCGGTGGGGACGAGCAGGGAAGCAGTTCCATGAAGTCTCGGCGGTGAAAAACTTATCTTTGTGGTTGCTCTATCAACTGAAAAGCAATTGCTGTTTCTTCGTTGTGTGCGGTAGTGCTTTCTTTTACAAGTGCGCCCGGTGGAGGAGAAAACGTCTAAACGCTTCGTGGAACTGTTTATAAAGAGTTGGAAGGCTTTTGGGGGAGGGGTGTGGAGAGGAGATCCGTACCTCATTTCTCTCCCTGCGCTCCTTTGGCAGCTGCTGTATAATTTCACCCATCCGTTTTCTCCTGCGCTGCTCTGAAATTACAGGAAGCATTTGCAGTAGTGCTGCTGACCTCCATCGTTCTCCAAGTATTGCCTCTGGGGCACAATCACATGGAGTTTGGGTTTCAAGTAATTTTACTTCTCTTCTAACAAGAAACCTAATTGCAGTCAGCTTCGAAGAAGGTGCTAAAGCAGCTTGGAAGGGGCTGCAGTTCTGTGGATCAGAAAATCTACTTTATAGAAAACAGAAGTGCTCTTTAGTTCCCAAGCTCCACACAGATACTTTGCTGTAGTCTAGGAGCAAGAAGGATCTAAAGCATAGATCTTAGTGTAGGTGCAGATGTGGATGTGTTTTATTTTGGCTGTTACCCAGGTGCTCCTAGTTAATGTGTCTGGGCTGTTAACAGCCATGTGGGGGATGTCTAATTGTAAAGTGCGGCTTTGCTTGTAGTTGGTTGTGCCTTGATGTCTCTGGGACGCTTTTTATGGCGATTTGTCTCTCTTTCAAGTCGTTCTCCCATCAGTGCACTTTCCTGTATCCTCTTGTCAAATGAGTGTGTGTTTATGATTGGATGTGCCAACTGTTTCCAGAAGTGAGCATCCTCTTTCCTTCATGCCAAGATACGCTTTGTGATAAGAATTCCTGAGCAATTTTTTTCCTGTTTGAAGCAAGGAAAAAACATGAGGAGGTAGCAGAGAAGATGCCAAAGTCTGTGATGAGTTTGTGTTCCTTCCCTTAGCTAGAGACTTTTCATTGTTGTCCCTTACAATGGCGGATCGTGTGCAACTGAACTGTCACAAAGCATCTGCAGCCACAGAACTCATGGTGCCAAACAGGTAAATGGGAAGAAGCACTTGGTCATTTACCTCTGTTCTTCAGGACAGGAGCAGGAAAAGCAGTCCAGTATGCAGGGTTGACCTTTGACCCTCTTTTGGTGGATGGTGGCAGTTAAAACTAGAGAAGACTGTGTCAAAAAAAGAGGTCTCTGAGTATTCTGAGCTCTTGAAAGTGTGTTGCAGGTAGAAGTGGGTGTAGAGGGAGAATGTGAAGCTAATGGCACACGCTGCTGGTGTGTGATGATGAAGCAGGGCCTGATGTTGTGATGGTCTGTGTTAGCTTGAATACAGAATGTCACAGAACCTGTCTGGGTGATGTGCTTGCCCTGGAGCTCTGCCAGAAGAATACATGGCTCATATCAGAGCTTCAGTCCCCAGACCTGAATGTGATACCTCTCCGGGAGTACAGTTTGCAGTGGGAATTGCAATCTCTGCTTGGCACTGCTGTTGGTTCCACAGCTCTTGGTCAGGTGCAAAATGCCCCTTCTCCTGTTATCAACTTGGAGCTGATAATGTTCTACTTGCTGGGTGTGCTGAGGGTGCCTGGGTTTGCTACTGATCAGGTTGGATGATACAGGTCTCATGATCACTCTGAATTACCTTGACTGTCTTTGTCACAGTGGTGACGGCACTGAGTAACATTCCTGCTCTTCTAAAACGAAGAGTAAAATGCTGTAGGATGCTGACAAATGGTGGTGATGGTGAGGTTTGGTTTTATTTATTTTACTTTTTAAACAATTCTGTATCTCCTAAAACATGGTAATGTTTGTAAAAAAGCATAAAGCAGAAATCTTCCAGTATAAAGTTAACATTATAAATTCATTTATTGAGTGTGGATAAGAAGTTTCCTTTCACACTTTTTCCAAAAGCTTTGTTGTATGCTTTACTGCTGTTTTGTGCAACAGAAGATCCCTTCTTCCATCTTGGGAGTGTGGGTGTATGCAGCAACCAAATTACTAGGTACTTAGTTACATAAAGCAGTTGCATTTCCAGAGTGTCTTGTGAGCCTTGAAGAGGGATGTTCTGTTCATGTGGGCCGCAAAATGGGATTTCGGAAAACTTGGAGCTGTTTTTCTACATTGTGTTCATTGAAGTTCCAAAGAAAAAGTGGTTGGATGTAAATCTAGTTATCCAGTTGTTTGTAGTTCAAACCAAAAGCAGTACTTGCTGGATGTTAAGTAGAGAAAGAAATGGAAGTGATTTGTATTTTTTACTCCTAAAAATCTGTAGTTCTCCAGACTGGTGAAATGAACATTAAAAAATAATTAAAGCATTAATTCTATGAGAATGATCTGTAGTCTGATAGTCCTCTCCAATCTTCCTGCACTCCTGTGAAACAGACAAATATTATCCTTGTTTTGTAAATGTGGGAAGTGAAGTAGAAATTGTCTTGCCCAAGGCCAACTCCATTTGCCCTAGAATGAAACTTACCATTGAACACAATGGAATATATGCTTCGTAACACTTACAAAAGCTGATAAAGAGATGTTATCTTGGAAACCAGTCGAGGTTTTAAAAGTAGGTTTAAAAAGTAACTACACGTCCTACACCTTCATTGAATTCTGCTGCTTTTGACTTGGTTTTGTTTTTCTTTTTAATAAGACTTCTATTTCTTTTTCGGATCAAAAGATTCATTAAAGCACAGACATTTTACTGACTCCCTCTTGGAAAGGGTGAATTGGGAAGTAAAGTGATACTAAATGTATAAAGAAAAGTGAGCATTTATTTATCTAATCCTCTTGTTATTTCCACTGTAGCTGTTTGTGATGTTATCTTGAAGGGGTTTACATAATAAGGTGATTCATGGAGGCACACTTAAAATGACCA
Organism: Loriculus beryllinus; assembly: GCA_039877255.1. NCBI lineage: Eukaryota > Metazoa > Chordata > Aves > Psittaciformes > Psittacidae > Loriculus > Loriculus beryllinus. Next base: position 7,674 of record JBCJKH010045892.1, on the reverse strand, counting down.
TCTTTTAAGATGTCTGGCTCTACCTGTTACAACATCCAGAGATGGAACTCTGGCATGCAGCAAACCCACTCTGGCATACTATATTCAGTTTCACAGGAATCACGGCAGAGAACACAGAGTAATTGTCTTCTGTGAATCTTATGTGTTTGATGTAAAGGCTCTTGCTTTTACATCTGTAAAGCCCATGGGTCTTTGCCATGGCTGTTGTGTTAGGCATTACTCTATAGGATATTTTGTCTCTACTGTGTGGAGACTGAGCGCTGTGATGCTTTTTGAAACTCTTCTTTCTATATCTTCCCTGTAGATTTTAATTTCGTTTTAGTTGATACGCTGGAGGGAAGGAATGCCATCCAGAGGGACCTTGACACGCTTGTGAGGTGGGCTGATGCCAACCTCATGAA
>JBCJKH010045891.1:0-11009 GCA_039877255.1 Loriculus beryllinus | reverse complement strand
TAAACAGGGGAGGCTTAGATTGGATATAAGGAAGAAATTCTTTACTGTGAGGGTGGTGAGGCACTGGAATGGGTTGCCCAGGGAAGCTATGAGTGCTCCATCTCTGGCAGTGTTTAAGGCCAGGTTGGATGAAGCCTTGGGTGGCATGGTTTAGTGTGGGGTGTCCCTGCTTACGGCAGGTGGGCTGGAACTAGATGATCTTAAGGTCCTTTCCAACCTTAACTATTCTATGATTCTATGATTCTATGAAAAAAGTGTGCAGGTAACAGGACTTTTCAGGATTAAAGTCAGACAGATAAACTTTTGGTATACTAAGCTGAGAAAGAGGTTGGCAGTGCTTCCTTGTTACCAGTCTCGCACAGTCTCTAATTCAAAGTCCAGATCCTGCAGCAAGGCTGTGACTCTCAGATGAAAAGGCATCAACACACAGTGGCTCTTTAAGGGACAGCAGATTAAGCTTGAAATAGATGAGGTAGGATTTAACAATAAGGTAACTCTTGTTGGACAATGGAAATTTTGCATGATGTATGGTTTCAAAAGAGGTTCTGCAAAGAAACCCCTCTTGATCCCTTCCTAAAACTTTAGTTACTCAGACAGCTTTAAAGATCTGGACCTAAATTCACCATCCAGGGCATCTGGTGCATCTGCTCTGTGGGATGAACTCAATAGGAAATGACAGACAAGGACACGTGTCCAGAAATCCTCTTCCACATCCAAGAAAAACACACTTGGCAATAACAACAGCATACTGGATTGATACCTACCAATGTAAAGCAAGTCACCTATTAAGTAGCACTTGCCAGTTAACTAAGTGCAGGGTTCTGTTTCAGAACAGACATTGTAGCAAGATTTGATCCCTTTGGAGGCTGTGTGTTCAACTTCATTATAAATTACGATCTCATTTTTGCATTATATACTTTTAGCATCAGAAACTATTAATTTCTGGAAGTTTCCATATTTCCTACTCTTTCATATACTTATCAGAAGAAATAGACATAACCTAGAACTGGAGAGTAGAAGCATTTCTAGGCTTCTCAAATCCTGTTCTCAGTAATCTACAACTTTTAGTTTTCCAGGAAAACAAGAAAGCTGCTAGAACACTCCAGAACAACCAGGTTGGGTTTTTTTTTGTGATGGCCACTGGTGAATGCTAAGGTAGATGCACTTTAAATGACAGCATTTTTGCCCAGAGTGTCATGTGGGCAAAAGTACAAGCAATCTCATCAGTGGTCTTTCACTACAGGAGAAGACAACAAAAGCAACAACAACAAAAGTATCAAAAAGGATTAAAAATTCAAGCATTTCCTTACCACATTTATTTTGCAAATATTTCTTCTCTGTTTGGATATAGAGGTGCCTTTAACCTCTACCTGCTGGATTAAAAATAGTGAACTTGCTCTATTAAATTTTTTGCCTGTAAATCAGGAAAACGCCTTGATTACCTTAACACAGAGTCTGCTATATGAAAGAGAGTATAATAAATACATGCTTGCACTAACCTTACCTGAAATTACAACTCATCGTTAGTGTTTTCTGTATTTCCATGCTTGCTGAAACTCTTCTTACTGAAGGAATCTGTCTGAGAAATACAAAAGGATTTTATTTACCTCCGGACAATGTTGCCTTACTCTGCTATGTATAGTTAGGGCTTGGTCTGATTTATTCTGCTTCAGGTGTAGCTGCCTAGAATTTTCTTTGTAAATACTGTATGATAAACAACATCCCACCCACAGCATCATTAATATCTACTTGTCTTTGTATCACTGCTGTAATACAACTTTGAAGTTGTTACTGTTGGCTCTTTCGTACCACAGTAAAACTGTAAGAGCAGGGAAAAGAGAGAAAAATACCCTAATAGATGTTACAGTAGGTTAATTTTTCCTATAATGAGATGGTGTTATGAGATGGTATATCAAACATAGTTTTGGAGTTACAGTGGTATCTTGGAAAGAAAAGAGAATCTTAATAGTGTGTCTTTTCTTTTTTCCTAGTTAATTATTTGATAATGCTACCCGAAAAGTAATTATCTCTGAAATACTTTCTTACATGAAAGTAAGATGGAGGCCATGTATGCATGTATTCATACATCAGTCAGAAATAGACTATATAGTGCACAGGAGACTTTGGTTTTTTTTCAATATTGCCTGTCTTCTTGTCTCAACTTTTTCAGTATTGAGCACTTGGGGTTTCTTCATTATAAGCATTGCTCATAAAAAATGTTACTCCATTCAGTCATGATGGTTTCTGTGGTCCAGAAAGAGTAGATTCACAGAAATCTCCTCTCAGCTGGGGGACACCTACCTGATAAGCATAGTGAAACTTTTACTTTTTCTCAGAGTTTTATTGTGCCATAATGTTGTCTTTAAAATACACAAAACAAGTCTCTGCTAGGTAATTTTGCACCCTCTTCTGGCCAAGACTTTGCCTTTTTAGTCATAAATCTTCTGACATAGGTGGATTCAAAGTGTAGCTATTCAGCATTAATACCAGCTGCTCACACTGAAATGTTTATGTTGTATTATAGGCAAACACCTCCTAACTAGAGAAATACCTAAACCCCAAGCCACTCAGATCCTGAAGGTCAATCCTCTTCTGACCTTTTGCAGTCTGTGCTTCGTAGCTACATCTGAAAAAGGGGTATGTTGAAATGAACACATTCTCTTGAAACCGACGCTTTCTAGATCTTCCAGCAGTCCTCTTATCACCAAGATAAAAGTATTTTCCTACAGTGAGCAACAAGATCCTTCTAAACTAGGAAAGTTTCTAGGCTTTTTTCGTCACCATCTATACATCTTCAGCATGCACAGAATAAAGGAAAAGTGCCATTTAAGTGATAACATCCTCCCTGTCCTGTAACTTGGGCAAATACTAGAATAAACCAGTACGTGTTCCTGTATTTCTCCTTGAATCCTCCTACACTCACTGTATAAATATGAAAACAGCTTCAGCTCTGATGGCATGACTAGAAGCAAAACAAGGTCTGTACGTACATACTACCTTGAGCAAGAAATCTTGGTTTGAAAACAGCTGAACAGTTTGACTACTAGTCCTTAAACATCTACTGCAGCAGGATCTAAAGCAGTTGATGCTCAGCTCTGGGTTTCATGACACTGTGCTCATTGAACCTCCACCAAATCTTTGTAACTATAGGCATTTCTTTTCCCCTTTTGAAAGGCTACTGATATTTTTACATTGCTGTCAGCTAAGAGGTCTCCAATTTTTGCTGCCAGCTCATTACCTGTGACAATTTTCAATAGATGCTCAATAAATAGAGGTCACATTCAGTGGTAATAGTGGCCATTAATTTTTTACTTGAACAAAAAGATATTTTGTTAATTTGGTTTATTTATAGCTTGCACATGGCTTAGATTGACATTTATGATTCAGCACACCTCATACATACCTTAAACCTATTCTAAATTTGACATTTCTATATCAATGCTGCTGGTTCATGATCTTTAACAGTTTTTCCGCTACACTGCTTATGTATGACTGGACTTAAAATTAGAAACCAAACAGAATCTTGGAGTCTCCTTATCTAATGGCCTACAAATACAGAAAATCCTTTGGACGTATTTGTGGCAATTGCATCTCTGTTTCTTGGGGAATCAGGGAGGCATTATTTGCTCTGCTGGTTTTGCAGTTGAATTTAACACTAAAAAGCAATTATTCACATGGCCTGTGCACAAGACACAGTATAAGCAGAAAACACATTCAGAATCTAGGCCAGCATGGTTGGATAGGCTCTTGAAAAACTCCAGTGCTCATGACTAAAATATTGCTAAAATTTCTTGAAATCAAAGCTAGAATTTCTTCTGGCCATATTTCCCCCCTTTTTCAAATGCAGAAAACACTAATTATGTCTACTAGTCAAACATTTATACAATAGTAAATTATTCCCTAATTGTTTTCTACTCTTTGTCTAGACTGCAGGTTTTTAAATTAGGGGTTACCCCTAAGAACTTGAACTGAATTGCCATGCTATCTTCCAGCTTGTCCAATGGCCTGAGGTGATACTCAGCTGGATTAAAACTGGAAGCGTCTGGCTCTTAATCAGTGACATCAAATCTGTTGCCTTTTTTTTTCCCCTTTCTTTCTGAAAATTCTTAATCTTTGATTAATAGCAGTCTTCTCATGAAGTGTCAAAGAAGGATTCAGGATTTCACAAACTGTGGATACCTGGGTGGAAAACAATCATAGTATAGTATTGGGTTTGGAAATAGAAGACTCTGTAGCTTAGGCTAAGAGAACTTCAAATCCTCTGATTTATTGTTATAAGCTAGAATTGGTTACCAATGCATGATTTAAAAGAGAAAGGCTTCTATAATATTTATACTTTTAAATTCACTATATGTTTATATGGGGAAAATCTATACTAAAATCTTTACTTTTCCTTTAAAAGATCTTAATTTTCTTTTTTATTGTCAGAAGAAATATATTTGGCGAACACTACTCCAAGCTCCTGGCCTGCCTGTATTTTACGTATGTTGTAGTTTACTGTTGAGTCACTGGGGGTTCTTGCAGAAAGTAGACTGCCTGGGACTACAGCGCCCAGAAGTTACAGATGCTTTCCAAAGCCTCAATAAACTTTATACATCAACTGTTTTTCTGCTATTCGGGATGACGGGAGTAGGGGCTAGAGGCTTGCACAGGATCAAAATGCCATCATTTTCACAACAGTAAATTTCACTGGTTCCAAGCTTGCTGCACTTCCATTTTTATTGCAGATACATCAAACTGCCTCTGATATATCTAGCATGTCAAGGCTGAAAAAGGTTCACACATCAGATGCTGACTTTGAGGGGGTGTTTAGAGGCGGGGGGAAGTTGACATAAGGTACAAGCAGTCTTTCAGATGCACTTCAAACATGCCATTTTTATGATCTCTTTTTTTTTTATATTTTTTAACAGACAATGGGGGTAGGATGGCAGTGTCAGGAAAGGTGGCTGTGTGCTCCTCTCACACAGAATCCATTGATTTCAGAGGGCCTGGACACCTCTCCCTGAGCATGTATCTTTTTGTTCCATTCCTAATAATCAGATTTTCTTGATGGTTAAATCAGCTCGTGGTTAATGATTACATTTCCATTACTGTTAATAATATTTTTAAGTTGGAATATTATTTTTGCTGATTTTAGTTTTATTCTTAAACTGTAGACTCAGCTATGATAGAAACTTGCCATGTTTTTGAGAAGTCCAACTTTCTGTGTGAATGGCATGTAGAAAATGTTCTGTAATTTCATAACATTGCATAAACAAATGGCATCTTTACCCCTTTAATGTATGGATCTTTCATTCACTCCTCATTTTCCTTTGTCAACCTGACTGCAGGCTTGGTTCAGAAAGAAATATCTAGCAAAATATTTTAAAATTATAAAACTATAATGACTGAAGATACAAATAGTCTTTATCAATTAACTGGATAAAGTGCAAGGTGTTTCTGAAACACCTGTGGTTTCTGCCTCTTATAGATGAAGTCTGTGCTATTAAATTTACCTGTTAAATTCATCCTTCCTCTTTGTCACACTTAAATAACAATATTTATATTCAGGCAGACAATGAAAAGTGAACTGATGTCTGTGACTCACAGAGAGAAGTCTCTGGCAATCTGTCATGATAAAACTCAGAGAAACAAATGGAAAGTTCTTTGGTTTACTGTAATTTTTTCTGTGAACTTCATATATAACCTGATTTACATCTGTCAAAGGATATTGAGAAACCAAGCCCACAAACAGCAATAAAAAGTCAACAGCCTAAAGCTGCTTTGACATAAAGCCAGGACAGACACTTGCAGCTATATTTTCTATATCTAGGTTTTAAAGGCGGGCATATCTGGAGTTCAGGCCTTCAAAGAAAAATATGATTGTTCCACTCTCAGATAGGAATCTATCCTTTCTTCATTCTGGCTCTTTTTTTCCTCTTGTAAATAGGAAGATATAGCTCAGAAATTAAGATTTATCTGAAAGTATGGTCAAAGTAGTGAAGTAGTATTCAATAAAAATACAGTAACTTTCATGGAAAACTGTAATATTAAACACAGATGACATGATCACAACCTCCCCCAGCACCTTGCTCTTTATTAATCTATTAATTAGTGATATTTTTCTCCAGAAGGTAATGTCCCTAAAGGGGAGGAAGTATTTATGAGAGGTCCAGCTGACAACATTAGCAGGTGAATCAGTTAATCATATGTTCTGGGTTAAACAGCATTACTGTTATATAGATGTTAGATCTCTGTTCTGGGGCACATATGCTGAAGAGAAGGAAAAGACAGCACCCCAGAGAAGAATGAAAGGTACCATTATTATAACTTGTATGACAGCATGATCTCGTTGATTATTCTCAGTATCTTATTTCAATTTCTGTCTTAATTTCATTTACTAAAAATGCCAACATATTTTCTGGGCTGACTGTCACTTACAGGATTTAGTAATAATTGCAGAGTAATATTTAATTACTTCTGACTTCTTGCTATCTATAAATCTGAAGTTCATGAAATAAAATTTTTCAGTGTCTTTTCCCTCTCCTCTGCTGTTACTTCTCACTCATTACCAGCTAGTAACCTCAGAGCTTGGGAGGTCAGATGTCCTATTTTTCCTAGGCTTCTTCCTCTTGATTAAAGTAATCTGGATGGAATAAAGCAGTAAAGACATTTCTAAGTAGAACAGGGGTCTGAAGGAGGAAAGCAAATATATAATGTTAGCAGGAAATGGTTACCTTCCCACCAGTCATAGAATAACGTGAACATGGTAAATACAATGTATTTCCAGGATAGCATATTTCCACTTTATGTACAGAAATCCCTCTACTATGTTGATGGAATACAACAGTTATTATCTTTATTGAGAAATCAATTTCAGCGTAGGGGCCATAGATTTAAGACCCTGCTTGTGTACTTGATGTAACAGAGCTGCAGAATGAAGGAACTTACAGCCATGAGGAACTTACTAGAGAAAATTTCACTTTTGATTAGAGATCAGAGGAAGGAAAACATATTTGAGGCTTTGAAAAGAACTTTGTCTTTGACAGTGAGAACTTGACAACAGCTCAGATGTAGCATGAGGTCAAGACATATTTCTTTCTAGTGACTCTATATTTGACCTCCTTGGCAGCCAATCAGTCATATATTTTCCAGAGCTACTTCAGTGCATTAAATAGCATCAGAGTATTTCAAATTCAGGCTTATGTCAGAAAATCATTCAGTAGGAACTCAAATGCAACTAAATCCAGCAAGAACAGAACTAACGAATTTCTCCACGTTATGTTTCCGTCCTCCTGCAATATCAATGCCATCAGCTGTCTATGTTTTTATGATCACACAATGCAATACAATGACTTTCTTCTATGTTCTAAGTCCTTCTGCATACTTCTGAGGAAAAAAAAAAAAACCAACAACAAAACAGCAGGTTGAAAATGCAGAAAACAAGAGACCAGAGGTCTGCACAGTACTAAATAAGCCTGTTGGCTTGAAATACCAAAGGTGGGTAATACCTGTTGTAATATCATACTTACTTGCTCACATAGGCAGCGCCAGTTGGTTAGATATGCTCATTCTATGAGAGAGAGAGGAAAAAGAAAAAAAGAAAGTCTGTCGAGAAAGGAGAGAAAGATGTGTTTTGTCAGTTCTAGTTCTCTGGTTTAATTGTTAACATGCTAACATGTATAAAGGCCAGTACACCATATCTATATTTTTACGTGCTAGTTGACAAAAGATGCAATCAGGTAGTAGCTCAGTAGTAGATTAGACAGTTCTTTAAGTAACTAAAGAAAACTACTGCATATCTAAAAGAACCAGTCCCAACGTGATAACTTCTCCTCAAAAGAAAAAAAAAAATCATCATCATCTCCTGTGATGGTCCTTCATGGACACTGCAGGTGTTCAATTTATTTTCTGTGTAAGATATTTGTTATAGTAATTTCTAAAGGTCATGTTCATCACATATGCTTTCAATAAGGTATACATCTTGGTCTTCAAAATCAACAGTTATTCCATTATAATTGTAAATATCCAATATTGTTATTGGAAATTTTAATGTTTCCAACGGTATTATTTGGGGTTATTCTCAATGATTTTTTCTGCCTTACAAATATTCTACTACAGCTTAGAATTGTGGCAATAAAAACATGTCTAATTGTCCTGAAAAATATGACAAATACATATTTAAATGGATTAAAACAGTCACACAGAGAAACAGAAGGCAATATATTTTCCACTAGCTGTATTTCCATTGCTTTCCCTTTGGAAATCTTTCTGGTTTAATATTTCCAAAGGAACTGACTAAGAGGTCATACAAGGAATAGCACAGAATTAAGTGTACTGTGACATACTTAAAGCCCCATGCTTGTCCCAAACTCTCATCCATTTACTAACTCCCTTCCCTAACCCAGTCAACACAATTTTCTTTTCAATTCACACAGTTAGCTTCCAAATGCCTTTCCCAATCAGAAGATTTCCACAGGAATGCCAATGTTTGTGTTGACAATGAACAAACACACTGTAAGTGTTACCAAAAAAGAGCTTCTTAACCCACTGGTTTCAAGCTTGTAGATAAATTATCCTCTCCTGCATTCAAGCCTTATTCTATAAAATTTCACATGTATTACATTTGTTTGGTGAAATGTGTCAGTTCTGAAGATTTTGGTCAAGATTATTTAACAGAAATACCAGTATTTGTCTTTTAGAAGATACTTAAAGCATCCAGTGGAATTATATTAAATATGCATCTGTTTTTCTATTAGCTATTACAGACTTTCTTCCATAGGGAAGTAACCAACACAGATCTCATATCAAACCTAGCTCCAAAAGAGTGATGTGTGGGCTGGTCTTTAATAATACTACATTTGCCAGAACAGACGACACTTATTGTCAGTTATTCCTTGTATGGCCCTTCCTGCAGAGGCAAGTGCCTGTGCTGCAGAAAAGGATGAAAATCTTTTTAGATGGTTGTATACCTGTACAGTACTTCCAATGTCATGCATTGACTTTTGATCCCCAAATGAAAATATTTGATTCCCTGAAGGGTTGGATTTGTCTATCACTAGTTTTGATTACATAGCCATAAATGTTGTTGGTAGCCAAAGCATGATTCAGTCCATCTCTCTAGCCAGTTTCAGTAAACTGCGTCAGTGACCTCCACTAACAGTGAATACCACAATGACTAAACTCTGTGTAAGGAAATGTTTCCTTTCATTGGCTTTAAATATAGCAACCTGTGATGCAAGAGTTCAAAAGCAGAGCTGGATGAGCTGCATTACAAAAGAAATGAATGACAAGAAAAGTCAGCAAGAATGCAAAACAAAGAATCCTGTGATTCCTCAGCCAATTTTTCCTTTGTATTAAACTGTTGTGTGCTTTTTCCCTCTCCTAGTTTTAAAGTGGACCATGAATAGAAATATTACTGTCCTGATCAGATTTTGTATGTATTGTTAAGAGACTGGAAATGAACAGAGAAGCAGAACAGTTTTTCTGAGTCTCAGACTCTCTCAATCCTTACCATTACTAAGGAAATGACACTGAATCATTCCTGCTGTGCTGCCCCACCAGCAAATCATATAATAAAGAACATTTCATTACAAAAATATTTGGCATCTAATGGTTATGTAGCAGAGGAGGTCCATCTACCACATAATTGTTAAGACTGTAAAGTTACTCTGCGTAATCTGTCATTTAAAGGGATGTTGCCCACATGAAAACTAAAACTGAAAAGACCTCCACCCCATCACCCTCAAAAATGTTTGGCGTAATATCTTCAGATTATAATATAAGATTATTGACATACCCAATGTGTTTTAGGTGTTTGAAATGTATATTTCTCCTTTGCTACTTCTCTTGGACTCCAAATTAATAAATCCATGTTTAAGAACTTGCCCTGGTGAAGTCTAGAGTAGTATTAAATTAAACTAGGAGAGATAGTTTTGCCACCAGTTTTTGGCTTGTTTCACCTTCAGCTTTTCATAAACACCACAACAGAATCCACTACCCCCTACCCCAAATCATTATGTCTGGATTATTTCAATTTTGGTGAAACTGTGATTAATTTTTTTCACAACTAATAAATTAGAAAAATGTTCACAGAATTGTTTCTGTTTATTCCTGCTGGTGTGGAGTCCTCTTTTAAAAGCACACTAAACCTGGGACTACAGGAGTGTCACAGGATTCCTTTAACACACAAAATTGGTCTGATAAAACTCAGCATAACTCCTGGTTACAGTAAATATCTGCAGGGATACCTTGTTTTAAGAGTTAACATCAGCTATTTATCCCTTTAATAAATGTACTGACCTTTTCCCAATTTCTAAGAAGAAGCAGGCCTGAAGTTTCAAAGTTATTTTAAGAATAAACAGTTAGGTAACCTCTGCAGGAGAGGATCTTCACTTTGAAATGTCACAGCAATGGCTAGGTGCAGTCAGAGAGCACCCCAGACAAGAGAACTGAGTTTTACTGCCATCTGAAGTCTTTGCATGGATGACCTGAGACATAAACTGAGATTTTTTTCTCTGCCTTTTTTTTTTTCCCTTCCTTTTTATTTTCTTTTGTTTTAATTAAATTTAAATCAGGAGTCTACAAAACAAGACTTCTGCATCTCAGTGAAACTCTTCAGTTCACCAAGAGAAAAAGTTATTGATTGGTTTGATTCATTTAATTTTATTTCTACAGAGAATCTGGTGAGTTCTGTGCAAGTAAAAATATAGAGGGAACAGTGTTCAGCTTCAAAGAGCAATGGAGGTTGGGAGGGTGAAATGCAGTTTACTGTATGGAACCTTTTTTTTTTTTTAATTTGCCTTGATGGAAGTTGACAGCCCAGCCTGTATTTCAGCTCTGTCCACGGGCAGTGAAATGTGTGAGAAACCAATACTCTGAAAATTCTCATATGCATATGAAAAATCATGGTATGAAAGGGGGCCAAGGGATTAGGACAAGATAAATTTATACTAAGCTTTACACATTCCATTGACAAATTTGCTGTTTTTGCGTTGTTGCCTCCGACCTCCTGGTTACCGAGGGGATGA